>CM057450.1:849058026-849290526 GCA_016271365.2 Neoceratodus forsteri | reverse complement strand
TGGTCCAGTGGACCATAATGCCCGATCGCGGGCAGAATGTCCAGTGACAACCCCCAAACATCTCCCTGGTGTTTGAGTGTCCCCCACCTCACCCACCCATGACGCCCACCACCCGCCTCCTCCCGGCGGCGGCGCGGCTGCAGCATCCCACCCACCTCGTCGCCCTCACTGCTCATCGACCGACGATACGAGTTACGATGTTTGCAGGAGCTAGAGCCAATGGCGTGTAGCTCATATCAGACATGACAGTCCAGATTTGTGAATGGGTTCATTACAAATCTGAACTGTCATTACGATGTATGCTGCACGCCCATTGGCTCTAGCTCTGCACCAATGGGCTTGCAGCCCTACCAGACAGTCAGTCGGTGGGCGGCGGGCAGCAGACAGGTGGGATGCTGCCCCGCCGCTGCCAGGGGGGAGCGGTGGTGGGGCTTCGTGGGTGGGTGGGGTGAGGGGACACTAGACACCAGGGAGATGTTTGGGGGTTGTCACTGGACATTCTGCCCGCGATCGGGCATTATGGTCCACTGACCACCAGGGAGATATTCGTTGGGGAGTCTTTTACATTCTGACCATAATCGGGCACTGGGGGTTGTTTCATGCTCGCCCAAGATCGGGCATTGGGAGCATTTTTGGGTGGGGGTGTTGTCATGATACGCTCTGCCCACGATCGGGCATTGGGAGATGTTTGGGCAGGGGTTGCATACATTCTGCCCGCGATAGGGCATTGGGAGATGTGTGGGCAGGGGGTTGTTTTCCACGATTGCCCGCTGATCGGGCTGCAGAGCGCGCCAGTCCCTCGGCGCTGCTGCCTGGCAGGGTGGCCAGGGCGAAGTCCTCGGGATCGGCGCACCTACATGCTAATGGCATGCAAATGGGGCATAATCAGATGCAAATGGCCCCCTGTACCTTGCATGAATTATGGCCCCATTTGCATGTCACCGCTTGAATATCAGAAATTTGCACATGGCGCAATGGTACTTGCACCACCGCAGTTTAATGCTCAACTCTGACAACTTGCGGTGGCGCAAGTTCACTCGCCATGCACAGTGGCTGTGGCTGGGGGTGATATTCAAAGGAGTTGCTCAATGCAACTCCTTTGAATAACACCCCAGCCCACCCTGCGCAACTATTTCCAGGCAGTGCACGAGGGCTTGCACCTCAGAATGGCGCGGTTTGAATATCCAGGCCCATGAGTTTGGTCCCTTAATTACTGATACAGAGTATGCATAAGGAAATAATGAATGCAATAAAACCAATTATCTGCAATCTAAATCATACAAAAATCTATTTGTTTCTCTAACATTGAAATGCTAATTAATTTCCCAGTCCACCTAAAGGAAACATTTTATTCACATTGATCTATGCTTTCAATAAATAATGTTATTTTTTTTTTGTAAAATATGTGTCTACACAACCCTATTTTTCCATCTGATGAACTCAAACCCTGTATTATAATTGGATATTCAGGCATAAAGGCCCCAGAAAGCACTGTTTTGAATCCATAATGCATTATACTACAAGAAAGATTCAGGGCTGCATAAACCATCATTTTAATCCAGCTATTTCTACAGTGCCACTCATGGTTTTGCATAATAACATTGCTGTTTGAATATTCTAATGTTCATTTTTTATCTGTATATGATGCAAATCAAAATATCTACATGTTTGCCTTCTACCATCTCTAAACAACACTATAAAGTTGGAGTCATTAAATGGGGGTGAACAAACAAAGGAAGACACACTTCAAATGCAGCATCTCAAATACAAGTCTTTGAAATGCACTGTGCATTTTTTATTTAAGATCACAGCCGGAGCAGCACCACTGATAGAAAATTAAATAAATAAATTACCCTTTGATGAAACAATCTGGTATTGACTTTCATTTCCTTTCTTTGACCAGGTGTGACTTTAAAGACACCAACAGTTTTTTTTCAACACTGGCCCAATTGCACTATTGCACACTGTCCCTGAGCCTTGCCAATGTCCCAACTCCTTTATAATATTTCATGCACTTCAGGGGTGGAAATTGTTAAATTGAGCATGTAATATTTTTGCTGGGGGGGTGGAGAAAAAGAGAGAGAGAGAGAAACAAACTGTGACAATAAATCGTTCTCCTTGAGCCAAGCCAAAAAAGGAGAATCACTCCCTCTCAATTTGTACCTAAATTATATGATCATTTAAAAAGCTTAAAAGCCCAGTGAAATTGGATCAGGGAGAATCATCACCCAACTTTCATTATTTCTAAGTTGTGTGATTGAATTAAAGGGCAGGGAGATGGCATGGAAGGAGGATGGATGGGGATTGGGTATGTAACTGTGGTATTAAATTCTAATTAGAGATACAGGAAATCAATGAGAATGATCTTAGACAGCTCAGTCCCCCAGTGCCAGCCCAATAGACTAATGATGTTTTACAGCTGTTTTAGTAGCATTTTCACGTGGCTAGAATATAATTTGTGGTTAGCATTTGTTGATCCTGTAATTGGAGCACATATGTTTTTTTATTAGGATAATGTTATGCAGGTGAAAATTAACTGCAAAACGTATATGAATTTGTGCTTTTTAAATTTTATTTTACAAGTACTGGCAGTTGAGTGCAAATATATAATTAAGATACTCTCTCATTGTGTTACTTATTGAAAAATTAGTATTTTTCAGTACAGTTACAGTATGATGTTTGTGAACGGGTGACAGATCTGCTCTTGCCAACTTTTTTTCAGTATTCCAGTATTCTTCACTGAACATAATGTCATTCATGAAGTGATTTCTCTATACTACAGCTTGAATGTTGTGTCTGCCAGGGTCATCCTATAGTAAACTGGCAAATGTAATTTGGAAAGTGATAACAGTATTCCTTATCTGTTGTCTTTAATTAAATTACATCTGTCCTGCTTCTATTTGTCTCTGCAGAAAATTAAAAAAAAAATGAAAGTGTTTGGACCAAAGAAACAGATATCATGATACTGCATTCACCAT
Organism: Neoceratodus forsteri; assembly: GCA_016271365.2. NCBI lineage: Eukaryota > Metazoa > Chordata > Ceratodontiformes > Ceratodontidae > Neoceratodus > Neoceratodus forsteri. Next base: position 849,287,548 of record CM057450.1, on the reverse strand, counting down.
CAGTTACAGCAGGTGCGCAGTTGGCTCATTGAGTTGGGTGACACACTGTGTAGATTGGATTATGAGCAGTCCATTTAAAGCCCATTTAAAGAGGAAAAATAAAATGTATTGCCTTGCTCTGACTGTGTATTACCTGCATATTCAGATTGATTGTGGAAATACATAGGTGGCTAATGACATGTCACTGCTGGTATTCTGTAATTGTTTGCAGCAGTGGTTCTTTGAACAGTATTTTGGCTACAATGAGTTTAAAACAAGCTGTCTAATAATAGACCTGCAATGATAATTTCCTTGTAATCGAGAGCATCAGTGCCACCAGTAGTAGTACTGCCCTGCCACCCAGTGCAGGGCTTCTGCAAGAGGATTACCAGGACACCAACAACAAGAAGCTGCAGATGCTGGCTAACACACCTGAGACTATGCCAAGAGCCTGCAAGCAGGTATGTTCTGACAGGGCATGGATGCGACATGCCTCTTAACAGAAATATGAAGAAACTGAGCCATGCTATTAGACTGGTGCCTTGATTGTTGCATTTGGTTACCAGTCAATCAAATGAAGCAGTGTTCATAGCCATTGTGGAAATTGCACAACGTTGTACAGAACTAGTAGTAATAAATAATTTATGGTACAGAAATATTAAGAAGTAATTTATGGACCAGTTTTTTTACTGTATCCCATGACCCTGATCTAAAATTAAATGTGTTGTAAATCTAAACAAATGGTAGCAAAAAGATAGAAAAAAAATTATACTAGGAATTATACTAGGAAGGCATAGACATACAGAAGGCCAAGGCCCATATAAGCATTCTCCAGCCAAGCTTCTACATCAAGAAATTTGTCTTAACAATATTTTGTCAAGACCCTGCTTAAATTTAACATGGTCTGTATTTTGTAATAGTGAACTTGGTAATGAATTCCACAAGGGGATACTTCTTTGAGTAAAAAAGAATCTCCTTTTATTTGTTCTTGGGTATGTTAGTGACAACTGATTGTTATGACTTCTTAGATTGCAGTTGCGCCTGCTATAGGACATATCCATCTGAAAAAAAATAGCTCTTCATCCTTGTGCATTTTATTCATAAATACGATGTACCCTCTTTTTCTTCTCAACTCCAGAGAATACATCCCCAAGTCCCCCAGCCTATCCCCATAACTTTTGCTGGACAAATTTGAGACCAATTTAGTCATTCTCCACTGCACCCCCCTCCAGTCTATTCACATCTCTCCTTAGATGTGGGTTCCACAAGCGAGAACAATAATCCAGGTGTGGCCTCACGTAGGTCCTATATAATGGCAGAATACATCCCCTATTTCTTGAGGTGAAGCCCCTCATTATACATCCTATTAGTTCATTTGTTTTCTTTATTATGTTATTAAAGTGTTTCTGAAAGGATAGATCGGGATCAATTAATACTCCTAAATCTTTTTGTTGAGTTATAGATTTTAGGACTTGGCTATTTAGTTTATAATGATGTTGCTGTTTTTTATGTCCAAAATGCATAATAACACATTTGTCTACATTAAAGGACATTTGATTTTTATCTGCCCAGTATTCAAGTTTTTTTTTTAATCATTCTCCAGTTTAAGGCAGTCATGTAAAGTTTCTACTGATGCTTCTAAATTAGTATTGTAAGCAAATTTTATGACAAAACAGCTTGTATCCTCAGTCATGTCTGATATGAATATGTTAAACAAATTAGGTCCTAGGAAGATCCCTGAGGCACTCCACTACTCACAGTAAGAGTTCCTGATGTGTGACCTCTAATACATTCTGATTGGGTACGATCGTTTAACCAATCTTCCACCTAGTTTGTAATGTGGTTATTAATACCTAATGATCTTATTTTAGAGATTAATTGTCCGTGTGGAACCTTATTGAAAGCCTTACAGAAATCATGATATACTATGTCCATAGGTATATTTGATTTCAATCTTTTGCTGACATATTCATAGAAAATCATGTTTGCAGATAAATGAGATCTGTTTCCTCTAACTCCATGTTGTGATTTATCAATCAATCCTTTAGTTATTAAGTCTTTTTCGAGTCTAGTTTTGAGTAATGCTTCAAATATTTTGCCAATTATACTAGTCAGGCTATTAGGTGTGTAGTTTGTTATGTCAGAGCAGTTACCCTTTTTAAAAATAGGTGTCACAACTGCTGTTTTCCAATCCTTTGGTACATTATGTGAGAGTAGTGATAAATTGAAGGGTTTATAAAAAGGTTCGACTAGCCACTCCTTGATTTCTTTTAATAACCTCGGATTCAATTTATATGGCCCTGGAGATTTGTGGGTGTTCAAAGTATTTAATTTACTAATGATCTCTGGTTATTTCCATTGTATTGTCCGTTATTATTTTTTTTACTTTGTTTAATGTCACAAACAGATTTTACATTGAAAACTGAGCAAAAATATTTATTAAATTCCTCTGTTGTATCCTGCAGTGCAGTTTCATTATTATTGATAATTAAGGGCCCAATAGTTCTTGATATTGGTAATTTTTTATTAATGTAGGAGAAAACACTTTTTCACCATCTTTGATATGAGCTTGTCTGTTTTCGAACCTAATCTTTTCAGTTTTGATTTTGATTTTACCTTTCTTCAGAGACATATTATATTTCCATCTATTGTAGTCACTATCATCTCTTTTCATAGCTTTAAAATTTATTTTCTGCTGTTTAATTAGTTTGAATATAGTCATATAACCCAAGGTGGAATCTTTCCCTTTTTGTTATAAACAGACCTCGTGGGAACATGTTTAACTTCTATTTCTAAAATGTTATTTTTAAGTTTTAACCATAAGTCATTACAAGATGTTATCTCATTATCCCATTTCCAGTTTAACAGTTCTTGTTTTATGGCATTGAAATTTGCTCTCCTATAATTTTTAAAAATTGTTTTTCCTATCACTGGTTAAGATTGTAGAGTGCATTTAAAAGTTATAATCACATGGTCACTATTATGTAAGGGGGGTTTAGCTATGATGTTGTTAATCTTATCAGGAATTCCCGTCAGTACTAAGTCAAGGAAATTGTTATTTCTAGTTTGTATGTGATTCAACTGCTGTAAACCATTTGTCAGACATAAATCCAGGAATAGATTTTCTTGCCAATTACTACCTATATTATTCTTCCAATCTATCCCTGGGAAATTAAAGTCTCTCATTTGTATCATTTCTTTGTATTTTGTTTTATCATTTATACTATTCATGATTTCTTGATTTGTCTCCAGGATTGTATTTGGCGGTCTATAACAAAGACCAATAAGTAACTTTGATAGTCTGTCTCCTAGTATTTCAGCCCAGATAGTTTCACATCAATTATTTTCTGCTGATTCTATGACCTGTTTGGATTTAATTCTATCTGTTATGAATAAAGGCACCCCTTCCCCTTTTATATCTTTTCTATTTTTGTAATAGGTTATATAACTTGGAATATTTTTAATCCAACCTGAGCTATCATTCTACCAAGTCTCAGTTATTGCTGCTACATCTATTTTTTTCTTTCTTTAATATTTGAAATTCATCCAGTTTAGTACTGTGTAAGCTCCTAGCATTTGTTAATAAAAAATTTAAAGCTAATTTACTGTTTTGTCTTATTTTTGTTTTAGTATTGTTTTCAGTGGTTATAGTCAGTGTAGCATTTTTTTGCATTGGTAAGCAATAGTTCCATTTGCCCCTTATTTAATAGTTTTTTGTTTGATTAATTGCACTGTAAATTGAATACCCTAATAATATTGACCCTTGTCTACTTAAATGCAACTGATCATGCCCATAAAGTTAATTTCTGTTTTCAAATTTTTCCCTTGATCTTATGCAATTACTTTTATTTATGAGACTCCATTTATGGAGCCAGTTATTAAAATGTTTGATATTGCATGCCATGCGATAATTTGCCCTGGGTACTGGTACTACTTCCGATATCACTGAGGTTGCATATTTATCTTGCATACACTTTATAGCGATTTCCATATCCTTCTATATCTTGTTTCCCAAAATTGTTAGTACCAGCATGTAATACCACAGTTTTAGGTCCTAATACATTTTGTAATATTCCTGGGATTAATTTTGATATATTTTATTGTTGCCCACTATAACTGCAGCTGGTTACATTCTCTTTATTTCCTCTAGTTATATATCTATCTGTAAATTTAGTGATAGAATCATCCAGTATAAATATTTGTTCTGGTGTGTCATTTATATTCCTTGTATCATTACATTGGTTACTTGAAATGTCATTCTGACCATCAATTAGATTATTTATTTCTATGGTTTCATTAATCAAATTTCCTATAGGGTGCCCTTGAATTGGTTGCATCAAAGCTTGAGGTATGGGGGGGGTCCCAAAGTAGTTGTAGTATCTGTTTCTGTGGTTGATGGGATCAATAAGATAGGATTGGATTCTAACAAGGGTTGGGCTATGAGCGGGGGACCCAGTGTAAGGGTAGTATTAATTCCAGGGTTTGTTTCCGTAGATATGGGAGTTGATTGAAGTAGTGGTATATTATCTGTTTCAGTTATTAAGGAAAGGGGGTCAAAACTATTAAAAAGAGGTAATCTAAAAGCTTCTGCTTTTCTTCTTTTCTTTTTTTTTTTTTGACTGGTCTTTTAATTTGAAAGTCATACCAGTCATCATCAGGACTTTCTTGCATTTTGTTTTCCCTTATTCATTTCCTAGAAATTGTTTGGTTTGGCCAGTGGTCTGGGGATACAACTACCTGATTATTTGGTAAGGGAGGACCTGGGGATGCAGCTACTTGATTGTCTGGTAAGGGAGGAACTATATTCATTTCTACATTGGAGCTTTCTTCCAAGGGAAAAAAGAGCTTCATCTTTTACCATTTTATTTAATAAATCCTGTTGGCTGATTTCCAAGGCGTTTAGTCTAGTGCTGAATAATGAATTTTCAATAGTCATCTCTTTGTTCTGTTTGCACGTTAAACATGTAAAGGGAAAAAACAAGTCTAGGCATGTCTGAAAACACATACATGTCACACTCAACACAAAGTGTCCCGACTTTGTCATTAAGTATAACTGTTTGATCCATTTCTTTCACTAAATGTAATGTTTAAAGTTTATACCCAAAACCCGGGAAGCATAGACCTGTGTGTTAACTTGTTAACCGTTTTAATGAGGTAAGCACTCCTATTATGCACAAAATCATGCCAAGCACCAACGAGCTTGTAACTGTGCATTTTCTCTACATGATCCTCTGCACACACCTGTCATAACTACAAACAGAGCAGCTAGAGGAGTGATAAATGTAGAAATAGTGTAAGATGTATCTGAAATGCTTTACATTTTAAAGAGAGAGTTTTTGGGGCAATAAAAAATACGCTGGCTTGTGTTTTATCTACAGAAGCCTCAGTAGTATGATTGATGCTATTCAAATAAGTAATATCCAAACTTAGTAAAACAACTCTGGTGTTCTGCACTCTAACTGTGACTGACTATTGGCTATAATGTCATGCAATTTTCACCAAGCAGTATCAAGGCTACTAGAGTAGGGAAGTCCTGACTTATGGATCTGCAGTTCTCCATATCATAAATGTAAAAAATGTGATAATAAGGCTATACCTCTGTTTCTAATGTGCAGCACCCCTGACACTCCTAACATGCATACCACGCATGTCGAGATTTGCATCTCTCTGTGCATGTCTCAGCACGCACCAAGGTGCACACCCTGCTTGTAGCAGGGCAGTGCTTTTAAATAGTATATGCAACCTGGAAGTATTCCCAGGGTCACACTGTCTGCCAAAATAACAAACTTTACAGATAACTATTTAAAAGTTGTACTACTGCCACTCATGTGTGACAGATAAGTTTTAAAATAACAGCCCAAAAGGAAAATGTAGGTCCATAGTAAAAACTACAGAAAACCTCTCTTGCTGCAGCCTGCAGAACTCAAATTACAAGACGTCAGAGACGTATTGCAAGACTTAAAATAATCTGGCAAATTTAAAAACACGTAAGCAAATAACATCAGCAACAAGGTATATTGTAATCAGCTGCAGCCAGAATGACTGCCTGCTGTAGTCAGCTTCTCACATTTGATGCCTGCTCCTAGCAGGGTAGTGCTTTTAAGTAGTATATGCAACCCGGAAGTATTCCCAGGGTCACAGTGTCTGCCAGAATAACAAACTTTACAGATATCTGTTTAAAAGTTGTACTACTGCCACTCATGCATGACAGATAAGTTTTAAAATAACAGCCCAAAAGTTAAATGTAGGTCCATAGTAAAACTACAGAAAACCTCTGCTCCTGCAGCCTAAGGGCTAAAATTACAAGACGTCAGAGACGTATTGCAAAACTTAAAATAATCTGGCAAATTTAAAGACACATAAGCACATAACATCAGCAGTAAGGTATATTGTAATCAGCTGCAGCCAGAACAACTGCCTGCAGTAGTCAACTTCTCACATTAAATGAATAGGGAAAACAATTTCCCAGAAAAATACTGTTAAGTTGGACATTTTAGCAGCATGTATTTCAGTGGCTATCTGTCACCAAGTCGATATATTAAGGGTCAAAATCAGCTCTTGTCCTGACCCTAAGGCACTGTTGCCCCAGAGTGTATGGTAAGATTTTATAGCAGAGAATTATCGTGGTCCCATAAATGCAGTAAAAAACAAGCATTTGTCAATGCCAAATGTTTGCTTTCTAGTATTAGCATTGGAAGTGCATGAGTTAGACAGATGCAGAATAGGAATGGCAGTGAAGTACTGAAGTGGCAACAACCCCACCTCCACCCTGCAGAGATGGACAGGCATGTCAGTCTGTACAGGGTGGACGTTATAGTTAGAAACCCTAATGCCCTGGGCATTTGTTGGTATTTGCAATACACATTTTCAGCATGGTCTTTTTGTGACCCGCACCTCATGAAAGCATTTGTGACCTCTGCTCATGAACAGTGTCACTGTGATTTTCGTTATCTGTCCTAACAGTTGATTCCTCACAGCGACCATGCCATTCTGTGCCAGATGTGCGAAAACACATTTTGGGCAGGATGTGAAACATGACAACTGTACGTTCATAAGGAGGTGTGCAAAAATGGTAATGTTGAAAATCTTGAATGAAAATATCACACATTCTCGAAGTTATGAATGTGTGTGGAAACTGTGCAATGCACACTCGTAACATAGTCATTTTGTGGAGTTTTGTCACCTAATGTTCAATTTAGGCATTTTGGGATTTCTGCTCATGAACAGTGTCACTGTAATTTTCTTAATCTGCCCCAAATATTGATTTCCCACAGTGACTGCGCCATTGTGCATCAGATGTGCAAAAATACATTTTGGCCAGGATGTGAAAGATGACAGCTGTACTGTTCATAAGGAGGAGGGAAAAAAAGCCAGTGTTGACAGTCTGGAGTGAAAATATTACAGATTCTCGAAGTTACGAGTATGCATGGAAACTGCGCAATGCACGCTTGTAGCGTAGTAATTTTGGGGATTTTTTCCCCAAATATGCAACATAGGCTTATTGGGAGGCCACCTTATGAACAGTGACATTGTAGTTTCATTAATTGGTCCTGTAAGGTGATTCGATGCAGTGACTGCAAAATCACATTTCAGGACCAAATAACCACATGACAGTGACTGAATTCATGAGGTGAGGACCCAAGAACCCCATGTTGAAAATTTGTTGCCAAAATTCACAAAAATGGCTGAGACATCCACCTAAGTTGAGAAAACATTTATGCCATTATAGAACTTACTGGCATTTCTTCAGTTTGTGATTGGCTTTGAATAGTGCAGATGTGTTCCCACTCCACCGAAGATTATCGTGTCAGGCTCCAGAGATAAGTATGGGGTGAGGGGGGTTTGGGGATGTGCAGTATGCAGAGGGTGAGTGCGGGTTGGGGAGGGGGCACCAGAGACAACGAGGGACTGTTTTCACAGAGGAAAAAGAAAAACAAGTACATTGCTGGACATTTCTTTCTTTTACAGGGACAACTGGCATGCTGGGGTGGGCATGAAAGTGCCTTTACAGTACATATTATAGTATATATTCATTGCATAAAACTCTGTTAATGCATTAGTTAGGGTTATTTCTAAGAAATAAGAGTTTGCATAACCCTAGCAACAGTCAGTGGATGTTTGCATATTTTATTTTTGCTAAAGTGAGTCAGTGATAATAGCAAATGGCAATAATAAATGTTTGGTAGTATAATTTACCAACAACATGTGACAGCAAGAGTTGTAACATCCAAAGCTAACCATACTATGCTGCTAATGAGTATTTCCAGTTAATGCAGCAGTATTGCAGAATATGATGGTGCTAGTTTCATACCTTAGCAGCATGTGGAAAGTACTATGTATGTGTCAGCTGTGTCTGTCCTGGTACCATGTGGCTATGTGGTAGCAGTGATACCTGCAGCGAGCCAATCATTGAATTGTGACACATAAAAAACAATGCTTAGAAAGTTTGTGCAGACTAAGTGTCAAATAATGAAAATTATATGGCAGCTAGAATGTGTCATCATACTGTGCTGGCAGTATAGAGTCGATCATACTGTATTTGTTTTTCATTACATAGCTGTATGGGAAAGGACTACAGTGTTGTGACTATTGTGCTTACAGATGTGACTGACTGGTACAGTGTCTTACAATCTTACATGTGTCTTGCATGTGTGTGTGTGTGTGTAGGTAGGGTGGGGGGAATGCGGAATTAGGGGTTTGAAGATGGGAGCGTGGGGTGGGGTGGTAACCATAACACCAAATTTCCATCCTTTTTTCAATGTAGAAACAACCCTAACTGATGCATTAAAGAAGTTTTTTGCAATGAATTTCCCTTCTTTTTGAGAAAGTGTAATGTAAATTGTAAATGGTATGTGTTAATGGGGTGTGGGCCCTCTGGGCCACTTCTTCACATTGTCCATTTTTTGCATAATGGGATGCATATGTGTGAGCATGGGTACTGTGGGCTCTGTGCTCCCACTGACACTTCACAGTGGAGCCATACAGCAGCCCTATAGTGCCAGGAATCCTTGTAACACAAAGTTGCTGATTTCTCAGGAACCATTGCAGCCACAAAAAAATTCAAATAACCCTACAATCATGACAACCACCACTTCTCACAACAACAACCAATTGACCAAACCAATATCTAACATCATTTATGAGCTACAGGCACTGGAAAGCACAGGGAAGGCACCCATGGAATCCTTGGAACATGTTTTTGCCAATATCTCTGCAACTGTAGCAAGTAGGAAAAAAACTCCACTGCTGGTGTCATCTACTATATCCAAACTTCTTTCAGCAAGTTAGTTCACTTAATGGTGAACTAAGCTGCCAGTAGTGAAAAATCTGCATCACTCTTAGTTTTGGAGATATGAGTGCCGAAAGGCATGACAGGCGCTGCAATGTTATACTATGGGAAATTGCTCAACTTTGGAATGCTGTAACTTTGTGCCCCTTGAATGTTTTGGCACCAAACCACCAAAAGGCACATCTGTGGGACCAAAGCTTGCTACCCTGAAAATTTCAGCCCATAAGACCTACCGTTTGGTTGCAAGGGAGTGCCAAAGATTTGCAGTTATTTTGAGATGGCTACCTCCTGAAAGTAAAAAGGGGCATTTGCAACAGTAAAAACAGCTTCTCACAAACATTTTGTGATTTTTGCTAACTTTTCCCATTGACTATAATGGGAAATGTGTTTTTTGAATAACTTTTTAATGGTTTAATATTTTTTCATCAAATCTTCGAAAGGCACATCAGTGACCAAGGCTGCATCTTCCCAGAAGTTTTCAGACCAAACAGACAAACCATACGGGTTGTGGGCACAAGCAAAGAAACACACAAAAAGTCTGGGGTTTTTTTTTTTGCATTTTTTGGTATTCTGTAGCTCCACAACCATACATTTGACCATAACAAAACTTACCAGATCCAGAGATCTATGGTGCCAGACCATGCATACAGGCTTTTAGATAAATCTGTTAAAAGGTGGCAAAGTTATTAAGGTGCAAAATATGACATTTTTGCATTAAAGTGGCTACTTTACCCTAACTATGTGGCTCTACTGTGCCACTATAATATATACATATTCTGAGCCATAGAATTTTTGTGTGTGTGAACTTCATATGCATTTTCCTTGATTGAACTGATTTGCAACAGCAGACTCAGTGATCAAGCACTATGCTGCATGTCACCCAGTCTATCCTCTCTTAAGAAAATGTGTGTTTTTTGGGGATAAATCATTCAATATATTATTGAACTTTACTGTTCAAAGTCTTTTCAGATTGAACAGTAAAGTTCAAACTGTTCAAAGGTTTGAATGGTTATTTACCATTTCTACTATTATTACATTAGCTAGTGATGGGCGAAATGATTCTCCCCACAAAAACAAATATTTGCCCTGTTTATTTCAACATTATAAGATAAAAATAAATAAATTATATGAAAGGGAGACCTAAATACAGGTCTTGTTCATTAATTGCCAAGCAGTACTTATTTGCAAAGCAGTTTTAAAACTGAGGAAAAACAAGATGGCTGACATCATGAACACTATTTCTCTGAGCAAATCCTTCAGTGATACGAACGACAGACATACGAATTTGCTAGCAGATAAAGACCTTATGGTCTATCAAGTCTGCTTGAGTGTGCAGCCAGCTACCTTATACTGCAGCTTCCCTCCGTCCCCTCCCTGTCCCTCCCTCTTACTCTATCCCATCCCCTTTGAAGCAGTCCACTGTTGTATAGGATATCACTTCTGCAGGCAATGCATTCCATCCAGGCACCACTCCTCGGTAAAAAGTGTCTTCTCATTTCCTCCTGAACCTTCCCCTCCAATCTGAGATCGTGACCTTAAGTGTTCCTACCCTCCCTTAACTTGAATAGTCACTCTGTGCCTGTCTTGTTTATTCCTTCATGTATTTGAAGGTTTCAATCATATCCCCTGCTCTTCTCTCTCCAGTGAGTACATGTTCAGCTCCCTCAACCTGCTCAGGTAGGGTATGTTCCATTGTCCCTGGATCATTTTTGTTACCCTGAGCTGCCCCTTCTTCTGTAACTTAATGTCCCTCTTCATGTATGGGCACCAGTCCTACATGCAGTACTCCAGGTGTCACCTAACCAGTGACCTATACAATGGCAGGATCACCTCCAATCTCCTTGAAGATATACCCCTGGCAATACAACCCAGCATTTTGCTAGCCTTTGCAGTTGCTTTCCTGCATTGTGTTGAGTTGTTCATTGAGCCCATTATAATCACCCCCAGATTCTTCTCCTCCTCTTTCATGGTTAGCTGACCCCCTCCCCCCAGGTGGTAGCTCCTTTTTGGGTTTTTTTGCCCTGAAATGTAGCACCTTACACTTTTTAGGCATTGAACTCCAACTGCCAGGTGTCCAACCAGGTCTCTAATTTTGACAGATCATCCTGTAACCCATGCCACCTTCCCAGGTCATCTACTACTGCTCCTATCTTGGTGTCATATGCAAACAAACTGATCTTGCTCTTGATGCCCATTGAGATGTCTGATATGAACAACCCAAACAACACCAGTCCCAGCACTGAGTCCTGCGGTACTCCACTTGTCACTGCCCTCGGAGATGAGTGCTACCCTCCTAGCACCACCCTCTGCTGCCTTCCCCATAACCAGTTTACTACCCATCCCACCATTTTCACCCCTGCACCTGTACCTGTAAGTTTACTACCCAGCCTCCCATGTGGCAACAGTCAAATGCCTTACTAAAGTTCAGAAATAGATCATCCACTGTATGGCCCTTGTCCAACTGTCTAGTTACCCAGACATACTAATCCACTAGGTTGGTCTGAGAGGATCTACCCATGACAAACCCATGCTGCCTAATGTCCTACAGCCCATTGGTCTCCAGAAAGGACACCAGCCTCTCCTTCAGGATTGTTTCCATCAGTTTTTCCATGATGGATGTGAGGCTTACCAGCCTGTAGTTTCCCATTCAACTTTGGGACTGCTGTTATGTATGGGTACAATATAGCTATACCCAGTCCTGAGGTACCCTTCCTGACATAACAGTTCAAACAGTTTTCATTCGCCTACCTGTCTAGCCGCTATCACAAAAAATGTTAACATTTAAAAATGGTGACATATCTTTTCACCAAACTAACCAATGGCACACCCTTTACACAGACCCCATCATCCCCTGAAAATTTCTGGAAAAAAATCATTTAGTCTGGGCTGTAGTGAAAGCAAAAAATCCTATGTTAAGTGTAGGAAAAAGTGGCAATTGTACACTTTTTTCACTCCATGTCTCAAAAACCATACAAGATACCATTACAAAATTGTCCACATTTGAGATACTGGCAGAATGACCATGCATGCCAAAATTTTAACTATTTCATCAAAGAATGCCAATGTTAACAAGGTGAAAATTGCAGTTTAACACAGAAGTGACATACCAACCTTAACTATAGGAGTGCTATGTATCCCTATAATATATTATTCTTTGCAAAAAAATTCCATTAATTCATGAGTTAGGGTTAATGTAACAAAAGTAGGGAAGTGTGGTGTTAAGGTTGCTCAACCCTATCCTGCAGGCAGCAAACCAGGCATGGGGTGTGCTTTGGGGTTCTCAAGCCTAACCCTTACCCTCTTCCAACAGTAAAGAGCTGAGATATGTACAGTGTATGAGAATGGGTGTGAACATTGCAGTGGGAACCACAAGGCACACCCATTGCCTGGTTGCTGCCTGCAGGGTGGGGTGGGGTGTTAGGGTTGGGAACCCAACACAACATTTCCTTACTTTTGTTACTTTAACCCTAACTGATCCATTATCAGAGTATTTTGAAAATAATTTCCTTACTTTTTGACATAGTATAATAGTATTCCCATCTTCCTGTGAGGTCCCTGCATTCCCATCCATCCATAGATGTGTTTATGTACGTTGCTCTAAATGCATTTTAGTCAAAACAGAAACCCAATTGTCAGCTTAGCCTTGTTATTACCCCACCTAATGAACACTGTGCTGAGAATTTTCAAATCCCTCTAAAATGTCATTCCACAGCACCGCAATATCATTCCATGCCACAGGTGAGAAAACAGATTTTAACCAGGATTTGAAAAATGACAGTTGCCACGTTCATGGGGTGAAGTAAATAAATGACTTTGCTGAAAATTTGTGGTGAAAATATTAAAAATTACCCAAGTTACAAGTGAGCATAGTTAAATGTAAACACATGTGCATATATTTGCCATAGTTACATATTATGACACCAGATTTTCAACATAGCCTTATCACGATCCCCCACATCATGAATAAAGGCAGTCAAATCTTCAAATCCCACCCAAAAGGTGTTTTTGCCAAGCAACCATGAAATCTCCTTTCGGGTCTGATTTGCAAAATTGTACTGACATTGTTCATGAGATGGGTCCCCAAATGCCATGTTGCAAATTTGGTGTCAAAATATGTAAAAATGCCCAAGTTATGCATCAAAATTGAAAACCACATTAAAATACACTGAACCACATTTACTTTAGTTTTTCATATTGCAGTCACCAGTTCCAGCTGCAAGATGCAACTTCGATCAGAGAGTGAATCAGCCTGTGACATTCTCACATGAGTGAGTGTGTGGGGGTGTACTAGGGATTGTGGGTGGTAAGTGCTGTCTAGAAGGTGGGGTGTGGGATACGGGTCAGATCAGTGAGGACTGTTATCTTTTGTAGATTATAAAACAAATTGAGGACCATTTTCTTTATTTCAGACATGGGGACAGTGATTGGTGGGTGAGGGTGGTACTAAACACTAGGGGAAATATCAGGGATGATGACTGGAATGTTGCAGATACCATTAGACACCAGGGATATATTATATTCTAGGAGGGACACTAATTGGTGAGTGGCAGGGGTTCCATCAGACACCAGAGTCAGAATGAAATACATCAGATGGAGATTGGAGGGTGGAGTGTGCCACTAGATACAAGGGAAATACATGAAATAAATGGTATGGTGATCAGGGGTGGGGTGCCACTAGACACCAGTGAAATGCATAACATTAACAGGACAGCTATCAGAATGAGATACAGCAAACAGCAAAGGATTCTCCATTCATGAAAAGGATCTTTTCATGACTCATGATATGAATAAGATTCTTTTTTTGTATCATGCAGTCACAAAAAAAGATTTATAGTAGTACTACAAAAGAAAATTACAAGGGCATGTCTGCAACAATAAAGTACAGATTGTGCCTAACAGAGTCACGATGACCCAGCTAGATGTGATGGTCTCTCTCCAGATGTCAGTTTTGTGGCTTTTGAATTTTTTTTGGGGGGGGGCAAGGTGGTGGCAAATGAAAAAGGATTATCCCAGTATGGAAAAGGATTCCTTTTTCATTATGTTGGCATGCTTGCACAGTCAACATCTTGTGGTAGTGCAGCTTTGGAGGCGAGTCACTGTTGGGCGAATGCAGGACACGCACCAGTAGGTGTGTCCTTCATTCCCAATCAGCCTGCATGCCGGCGCTACACCGTGCATACATAATGTGGTGAGCACATCTAAGAAAAGGTCCACTGCAATCTGAGCAAAGCTTGTCAGATGCAGCGGACCTTCCCTGAATGTGCTCACCAACATTATGAGCATGGCGGCACAGAGGCCGCTAAACTGCCAACTTCAGGGTTGCCCAATCCCCCTTTCAGTTTACCCCAACCCTCTGTCTGTGCTGATGGGGGAGCCCACTCCTCATCAGCATAAAGCACCCCCCATTTGTTAAATGCCGAGGGGGTGCCCAATCCCCCTTGTTCAGCTCCCCGGCTTTTGTGTACAACGGGGTGACCAATCCTCGTCTGCATTAATTCCTCCCCTTGTGTTGTGTGCCAACGAGGGTGCCCAATCCCCATTGGCTACAGACCCCAAACAGTTAAGTGGCATGCTGGGGCCCACCCCAGCATACCAAATTCTCACAAGAAAAACTGTCCTGCAATGTTCTATTTATTTTTAGCTGCAAATGAAAATAGTCCCTTGTAGTCTCCCTGCCCCCACCGCAGTGACCCTCTGTGCACCCTGCCTTCCCACACCACCCTCACCCCATACTTACCTCCGAGTCTGGCACAATGATCTTTGGTGGACCGGAACACATCTGCACTCTTCAAAGCCACCATGAACTGAGGAAATGCCGGTAAGCCGTATAATGGAATAAATAGGGTTTTTTCAACTTTTATGCATATCTCAGGCATTTGTGGGATTTTGGTCCCACATTCAACATGGGTTTTGGGACCCCTCCTCATGAATTCTTGCACTGTGATGATGTTATTCGGTCCCGAAAGGTGATTTCACAGTTACTGCATGGAATCACCTTTCGGGACTGAGTAATGAAATGACAGTGCCACTGTTCAGGAGGGGGGCTATCAAAAAGCCTATGTTGCAAATTTGGTGGGAAAAATCCAAAAAGTGACTGTTTTACCAGTGTGTGTTGAGCAGTTGCTATGCACGCTCATAAGTTAGTGAATTCGCAATATTTGCATGCCAGATTCTCAACATTTGCATTTTATCATACCTTCTTGTGAACCATTCAGCTGTCATTTTTTACATCCTGGCCAAAATGTGTTTTCACACTTCTGGTGTAGAATAGCATGCTCACTGTGGGAAATCAGTGGTCGGGACACATTATGAAAACGACAGTGGCACTGTTCATGAGCAGAGGTCCTAAAATGCCTGTGTTGAAAATTTGGTGACAATACTCCATAAAATGACTGTGTTATGAGTGTGCATTGCACAGTTTGCACACACGCTCATAAGTTTGCAAACTTATAATATTTTCACTCCAGATTTTCAACAGTGCCATTGTTCTGCACCTACTAATGAACAGTACAGCTGTAATTTTTCACATCCTGACCAAAATCTGTTTTCGCAGTTCCGGTTCAGAATAGCATAGTCACTGTGGAAAGTCCATGTTTGAGACACATTATGACAATGACAGTGACACTATTCATTAGCAGATGTCCTAAAATGCCTATGTTGCAATTTTGGGGTTGAAAGTCAATAAAATGAGTGTTTTATGAGCGTGCATTGTGCAGTTTGCACTCATGCTCATGACTTTGTGAATTTGTAATAGTTTCACTCCAGCTGCTCTTCATTGGCATTTTTCCATGCCTCCTTATGAACAGTACAGCTGGCTGAAATGTGTTTTCATACGCCTGGTGCAGAATTGCATGGTCGCTGTGCAAAATCAGTTCTCGGACTGTTTGAGGAAATGAAGGTGACACTATTTATGAGCAGCGGTCCTAAAATGCCTATGTCGTAACATTTGGTGCCTAAAGTCCATACAATGATAATTGGCCCAGTGGCACTGAGGGTTGAGGCGCTGGGCGCCACACTTGCGTCACTCTGGTGACCCGGTTTGGGAATGAGCCCAGTCCGCCAGGGGTCAGCAGGGGAGAAAGAGGATTGAGCATCCGGAGGGCTGATCTTCTCACTCGGGAGGGATCCAGGGGTAGCCTCGGCACAGCAGTGGCCCCTAGTGTAGGCCAGAGGCACTGCAGCACACAAGGGCTCACAAATAGGGTAGACACTGGGTGGCTGTCTTCCGGATGTTGGTGGGAGCACTCACATCACAGGCTGTACAGCATTGCACATCCCACATCTGGGGCGTAACTAAGGGAAAAAAAACACCTTGTGGATGGGTGATGGCACCTCCACTCTCCCGATCACATTCCAAAGTCGGTTGCATTCCTCTCGTGGGCCAAGCCCAGCCCAGTCCAGCCCGATCTAGATAGAGCACCCTGGTGGATAGGGTGGCCCTACTCGGGGAGCTCAGAGCCAGATGGATAGCCGGGCTGGTGCTAGGAATTAGGAGGCCTCTCAGGCCTGGAGGTAGAGTTGGGGGCATTGGAGGATGCCTGAGAGAGTTCCACAAGACGGAGATATAAACAGAGTTAAAAAAGACCATAAAATTACTGTGTTGCATGTGCATTGCTGCAGTTTCACAAGCACCCTTGTAACTTCATAAATCTGCAATATTTTTATGCCACATTTTCACCACTGGCATTTGTGCACACCTCCTTATCAACAGTCCAGCTGCCATTTTTCACAGCCTGCCCAAAACGCATTTCTGCAGCTGTGGCACACAATGGTGTGCTCGCTGTGGAAAATTATCTTTTGGGACACATTAACAAAATCACAGTGCTATGCATCTCTAGCTCCGCCACTGTCACTGCCAATGCCAGTTCAACAACATTTGGCATTGACAAATGCTTGTTTCATACAGCTATCTTGAAATGCTTACTGAACATGCACAGAACCAAATTTTTTACATTTTCAAAATTAAATAACTTTGGAACAGAATAATATTTTTGCACCCAACAAGCAAAAGGCACACCTGTGGGCCAGCACTTCTCCACTCTGAAAATTCCAGACCAAAATTTCAAACCATCTGGGCTCTGGGCAAAAAAAAACACACTAGTATAACCAATTAGAAAAGTCATGTTTGACTATTAAGAACTCGACTCCACATATTCAAGTAAAACAAAACTTGGCACATCCATAGATCTACCAAAGGAGATCACACTTGCAAAATCTTATGTAAATGCATTGCATGGTTGCAAGTTATTTAAGTGCAAAACTTTTGGTTTCACATTAAACTGCTACTCAACACTTCTTCTTGGGGCACAACCACATCCAAGTTATGGTTGAGATACATACAATCTTAAAGCTCTCTCTCTCTCTATATTGTGTGTGTATATATATATATATACTGTATATATATATATATATATAAAATCTTATAACATATACACATATGTAATACATATATGTATGTCTACTTGCTGCCAAACAATTACTGTGTTAATGCATCAGTTAGGGTTCAGCCCGATGCCACAAAAATAGGAAAATGTGGCATTATGTTTTCCAACCCTAACTCCCCTGCTCCACTGCCCCCCCAACCAGTAAAAGAAAAATAAAAACAATAGGGTTTGGGGTCTCCAGAGTCTTGTTGAATCAGTGGTGGTGTCTTCCTTGGGGCTATCAACCCAAATGCCAACCCCTTCCTCTGCTCAAATAAGGTGATACATGATCTATTTTCTTCATGCCGGCAACCTGTGGAAGATATCCTCTACCCTTGAAGAGTTCATCACTGTAAGGCACTGTGTTGGAGCTGTACCTTTTGCTTTGGGCAGGAGGCTATGGGCAGTGGGGAGGCATGAGCTAATGTTTTCTTACCTTCTGCTGCCTGGGGGGATGGGTAGTTAGGGTTGTAAACCCTAACACCACATTTCTGCACTTTTGTGATGTTAAGTTGAACCCTACCTGGTGCGTTAAAGCAAATGTTTGCAAATAATTTCCTTTCCTTTGAGATAGTGGAAACATATCCTTATTCATGCAGGTTATTTGGGACCTTTGTGAACAGATGTAGATTCATAGGGCCCTCTGGGCCCTAAGCCAAGGGAAGGCTCCATCTGCCTACAGAAATGCAGGGCCCAGAAGGCTCTCCATATCTGTATGACAATGGATGGCAAAAATTCATGTGGTTGTCTGGTGAATCACAAAAATCCAAACCATCTTGGTCTTGCACTTCCATGTGGCCACAGGCACACAGGGAAAGAAACCATCTCTCAGGAAAAGCACAGAAGTACAGTTTCCTCTGGAACTCAGGTGTGCAGATGTATATTTCTCTATGTCAGTAGAAGAGTTCTCTTCACTATATGGTCTTTGGGACCATGCAGGCAACCCTGCACCTTCCCTTCCTAGGGTGGAGGTGGTGTCGCATGACAGTGTCATCCCTCTCAGCTTCAGCCCATCCAGCTGTGTCACTGAGCTCACTACTCAGCTCATGGACACATGATCACAAAGCACTACCCACGGGGGGTACAGGCTGGCACTACATACAGCATTACATTTTTTTTTTATTTTCAGCCATTTTCAAGATAGTCATTTTACGACTCCCCCTTATAAACATGACATATGGCATTTGGCTGAAATGTCATTTCATACCAGAAGTACAAAAACATGGTTTGGCCATGATTTAAAAAAATGGCAGCTATTATGATCCTCAGGTGGGGTGCAAAATTAGCTATGTTAAAAATTTGGAGTCACAATATTGAAATGTTGGGAAATTATGAATAAACATTAAACCATTTCAGGGTTCACTTGCAGCATGATCATTTCATGATATTTTTACACCAAAGTATTAACATAGCCTTCATATGACCCCAGCTTATGAACCCAGTATGTGAAATATGTCAAACCTCCACCTGTGTTGTTAATGAGGTGGGGTCCCATAGAGTCCAGGTTGAATATTTGGTGGAGAAATATTAAAAAACAGCAAAATATTGCATGAACACTGAAATATTTCAGTGTTCACTCATAACATAATCATTTTGCAATCACTAAATTTTCGACATAGCCTTTTATGATCCCACCTTTTGAACCTGTTAGGTGAAAATTTTCAGATCTTGCATGAAAGGTGATTTTGTGCAGTAACCATGAAATCATCTTTTGGGTTGGATTTGAACATTTTTGCCTCCCTTGTAAATGAGGTGGGTCCCAAAAAGGTCATGTTAAAAATTTGGTCTAAAAATAGTGAAACATGACAATGCTATGAGTAAAAGTTAAAATCATTTGAAATACTTTAACCCTCGCATACCTAACTTTCACATATCACCTTCATCTGTTCCAGCATCAAGATGTGTTTTCAATTGGATAGTGAATCTACATCATGGGACACTTTTAAGTAAGTGAGTGTGCGTGGGGGATGTTTGTTGGTGGGCGTGATCGATGATCAGGTGGGGTGGGTTTGGATGGGTGTGGGTCAGATTGGCACAAGTCCATTTTCTTCTTTACAGGTCTCAAAGTAAAATAAAAAAAAGATCAACAAGGGACAGTTTTCTTTATTTACAGGAGGACCAGCCAACACTGGGGATTAGACACCCCAGTACCAGGATAATCTTTGGTGGCACTGGGGTTGGGCATCCAGGTGCTACAACCAATTTCTTTAGGGGGTGAACTGGTTGGAAGAGGGGGTAGAAATAAGTGGTACCAGAGGTGGAAGCCCTGGTCTACTGTTATAATTTTTATAATGTGAAGGAGGAGGATGACCTAGAGGGGAGGGAGAGGCAGAAAGTATCGGTACCAGGGATTGGCACTCTGGTTTGCTTGATAGGCAGGTAGGTAGGTACCTATATATATATATTTATATATATAGAGAGACAGACAGACAGATAAGGTAATTAATTTGCTTGCTGTGGGGAGAGATAGGATTGTGAGTTTTGCTGCTGATTTGGGATTAGCTTAAATCTTTCTTTAACTCTGTAACTGATTTTTGTGAGTTTGCTGTTGGTTTGGGAGTAATTTAAATCTTTACATATGAACATACAAAAATGCTAGCAGAAACAGGCCTCAAGGTCTATCAGGTCTGCTCAATTGTGTAGCTATCACCTTATAATGCTGCTGCCCTCCCTTCCCCCATCCTATTACTCCTTCCCCAATCCCAACCCTTCTTGAAGTTGTCTACCATCTTGCAGGCCACTACCTCACCCAGCAAGGAGTTGCACTTGCCCACCACTCTTTCTGTGAAAAAATGTCTCCTCATCTCACTCCTGAATCTTCCCCCTCCAATCTAAGTTGGCATCCTCTCATGTCCCTCCCTTTTCTCCTCTGGAAAATCCTCTCTATATTAGTCTTGTTTATTCCCTTCAGGTACTTAAATGTCTCAATCATATCTCCCCTGTTTCTCCTCTCTTCCAGAAAGTACATATTCAACTCCCCCAGCCTTTCCTTATATGGCTTGCCCTCCAATCCCTGGATCATCTTTGTGGCTGTGTGCTGTACCCCTTCAATAAATTGATGTCCCTATTCAGGAACAGGTGCCAGAATTGCACTCAGTACTCCAGGCTGGGCCTGACCAGCAATGTACACAATGGCAGGATAAGCTTCCTGCTTCTGGAGGAGATCCCTCTAGCTATACACCTCAGCATTTTGTTGGCTTTTGCCACTGCCCTTCTGCATTAAACAGAGTTGTTCATGCTCCCTGTTATGATCACCCCTAGGTCCTTCTCTTCTGTGGAGCAACCTAACTGAACCCAATTTAAGTGATAATCCCTCCCCTGGTTCCAGGCTCTGAAGTGCAGAACCTTGCACTTCTTGGTTTTGACCCCCAGCTGACATTTATCTGCTCGCTCCTGCAGCTTATTCAGGTCCTTCTGCAACCCCCATGTCATCTACCACAGCTCCCATCTTGGTATCGCTCCAGCAAACAGATTTTCTCTGGATCCCATTTGAGATATCTGCAATGAAAATTCCGAACAGTACCAGTCCCAGCACAGATCCCTGTGGTACCCTGCTCATCACCGCTGTCAGTAATGATATTCCCCCACCACCACCCTCTGCTGTCTCCCCCTTAGCCAGTTATTGATCCAGGTCACGATTTTTGGTCCTGCCCCCACAAACTCCAGCTTCCCACCCAGCCTCCTATGTGGCACTGAATCAAAGGCCTTACTGAAGTCCAAGTACAGGACATCCACAGCATGGCCCTTGTCCAGTTCCTGTGTCACTGAGTCATAGTACTTTACCAGGTTTGTCTGACACAATCTGCCCATGACAAACCATTGCTGCTGGTTGTCCTGGATACCATTTGCCTCATAGACGCTCATGAGCCTCTCCTTTAGGATGGTCACCATGAGTTTGCCCATGATCAAGGTGAGACTCACTGGCCTGTAGTGTCCTGGTTCATCCTTTGGCCCACTTTTATGGAAGAGCACCACATGGGCCATCCTCCAGTCCTGTGGCACACATCCTGTGTCTAGAGAGGTATTGAACAGGTCTGCCAGTGGCCCCACAAGGACCTCTGCCAGCTCCCTCAGTACTATAGGGTGAATGCCATCAGGCCCAGGTGCTTTGTCCACTCTTCATGCCCTCAACCCCTCCAGCATCCTGCCTCTATAATGCCTGTATCTGTTGTCCTCTCCTCCCTTACCCCACCCCACTTGCCTGAAGTATTTGCCCCCTTCTCCTGCATGAACACAGTATAGAAGTACTTATTCAGTGCCTCTACCTGCTCTGCCCCCTTCTCCACCCACCCCCATCTTTCTTGATCCTCACAAGTTGGTCTTTGCTTCTCCTTTTGTCACCTATGTAATGGAAGACAAGTCTTTTTCTCCTCTTTTTATCCTCTGTACCAGTCTCAGCTCTCTAGAAGCTTTGGCCCCCCGACCAGTCTGGTGACCTCACTAGACTTTTCCCTGTATACATCTTCATCTTCTACACTTCCCATTTTCCTATACTTCTGAAATGCCACCCTCTTAGTTCTCACCCCTTCCCTGACCTCTGGTGATAGCCAACTAGGTTTCTTTGCCCTGCACTTCTTGTTTTTTTTCCCCCTAGTACAGGTCTCTGTTGTCTCTGCCAGCCCTCCCCTTATTATATTCCACCTGTGATCTGCATCCATGTGGATGTCTGCCAGGTGCTTGCTCAGAATTTGCCCCACCATCCTAAAGTCTGCTCCCTAAACTCAACCAATATTGTACCCCTCCCCCTGTGTCCCTTCCAATGTTTACTGTGAACCACACCAAGTAGTGGTCACTCCCAGCAATTGGTTTCCCCACTTCTAGGTTCCTTACATCTTCCCCATTATCCAGTACAAGGTCAAAAGTCCTTTCCAGCCATGGCAGCCCCTGTATCAGCTGTCTCAAGAAGCTGTCCTGAGAAGCTCCAACAGGACCCTCTCTATTGCATTCATGGTGGCAGATGTCCTCCAATCCACCCTAGGTTGGTTGAAATCCCCTACCACCACCACCATGCTTCCCTTTCCACTTGCCTTTAAATTTGATCTGCCAGTTCCCAGTACCGGTCACAACCCTGTGAAGGTGTCCTGTACACTACTCCATTCTCAGTGTCCTATTCCTCACATCCTGGAACTGCATCCACAGAGCTTCTGTCCTCCCCTTCCTCCCTTACGCACTTAATCCCCTCATTCATAGAGATCGCCACCCCTCCCCTGTTCCCCTTGGCCCTATCCTTTTGAATAGCCTGTACCCTGGGATCATCATATCCCAATCCTGGCACCAGGTGGCCCATGCTTCTGTGATGGCTGCTATGGCTACCAATTCTACTGCAAGAAAATCTGAAACTCTGCAGTTCTGTACCTTAGGCTTCTTGTGTTCAATGAAACCACATTCCAGCCTTTGCTTCCCAATTTACCATTCCTCTTCCCCTTTGGTCCTCTCTGTGTCCACTTTTCACTGATTTCACCTCTAACTAGGGGTGTAGGACCCTATGCTCCATTTTCCAGACATTGTTTCTAACAATGGTCCACACACCCCTCCCCCTTCCTAGTTTAAATCCACCCTTGTTGAAATATACCCCTCCAAACCCTGTTTGAGTATGCTCTTCCCCCTTTGCTCAAATGAAACCTGTCCCCTGCATATATGTTGCTGTTGTCCCAGGTCCTACCTCAGTCTGACAACAGTTCATATTTCCTGGTTTGGCACTAGTCCCTTAGCCACCCATTGAACTCCTCTATCCTTTTTTGTCTCCCTGTACTTGCACATGGTACCAGTAGCACCTCAGAGAATGCCACTGATACTCCCACCTCCTCACACTGCCTACCCAGTTCCTCAAACCTCCCCTTTACCACCTCCACTGTTTCCGCAACCAAGTCATTTGTTCCCACATGCACTACCGCATATGGTTTCATCCTCCCTCTGCTTTTGTACTTGAGAAGTGCCTGACCTGCCCTGCCCTGTCTATGGTCAACCCCAGAATTGTCTCAACCCAGATCCAACTGTACCTTTTCCCCCTTCCTCCCCATCTTATCCCATTCTTTAACTCTGTAACTGATTTTCTGGAGGACTGCTGCTGGTTGGAAAAGCCCTCCCCCCATCTCCACCAGCCTTTCTTAAATACTGTAAAGCCACTGGGGTTGGGCTTGAAGGCTGTGAGGGAGGAGCTTGGGAAGCTACAAACTGCCCATATGAACTAACTCTTAAGGATAATAGTAAGGTGGTGAAAATTTCAGACATTCAAGGTTTTACTATTTGGATTTTAAGGTTTAAATGTTTTAAAGTTGCAAGATTGAAAGTCAAACTGACAAGCTTAGGTTAAGGAAGGGTAATGATATATTTTAAAGTTAAGAGTCTAAAGTTCAAACTGACAAGGTCACATAGTGTGTTAACTAGAGTTACTAAGCTAGCAAGCTAGGGACAATGGGGTAAAGAAGGACTCAGAGGCAAGCTAGTAGGGTCACATATGGTATCCAGCTATTGCTGTACAGATTGTGTGATAATTGAATTAAATGTGAATTGAGGTTATGTTTAAGTTAAGTGTGAATAATGGAGGGAAGGAAATGGGGAATTATGAAGATCACACGGGGTGGAGGGACATGAATAATGGTGGTCAGAGACATTGGAATAGTGGATGGAATAAGGGGCACCATGGAGTGAGGGTGGCAGGCACAGGGAGCATAGTGGGGTGCAATTGTAGTGGGATGGCTATTTGGATGAATATACTATCGAAACTTGGAGGTTGTTCAATTTGTTATAGTCTGAGGGGACTGGAATAGGAGGCACAGGGGCTCTGAAGGGAGCTGGAGAGGGTGAGGGAGGTCTGGGACAGGAGGGACCCCAGAGAGGTGTAGCTGGGAGAAGCAGAGGAGGAATAGCAAGGCTAAATTTCATGAGGATTTGGAGAGGGGTGGAGAGAGGACAGTAGAGGGGCAGTAAGTGGAGGAAGGCTCAAGGCAGGGGAAGAGGAGATGGACACCACTGCGGGGTAGCAAGTAATAAGTTTGTAGTGCTGGCATCGAAGGTGATAGTAGAGGTGTCAAAGATCATGGGGGGAGGGGTGGAGAAGGGTAGTGAAGGTCCAGGAGTCAGGAGTCATACTGGGAAAGGGAGAAGGGGGAGGGGAAGAGCAGGGTAAAGGCAGAGGGAGAGCGGAAACAGGGAAGAAGATGTAGGAGTTGCAAATGGTGTGGAGAGTGGTAATGAGCAGGGCAATGTGTACTCTGGAAATGGTGACAGCAAAAACAGGAGGAAGGGATACGGGACAATAAGATGGGGTTGTATTCCTGGGAATCTATACTGAAATGGGGCAGATGGGGCAGAAGGGGAGAAAGGCACAGTCACATCTGGGTCAAGGCTGTGGTTGACTGTGGGCAGAGCAGGGGAGGCACTTTTCAAGTGCATGGAGGAAATGGAGTAACCTTACATAGTGATGCACATGGGTACACTGACTTGGCAGGGAGACAGTAGAGGTAGTAAAGGGAGGTTTGAGGAGTTGGGTAGGCAGTGTGAGGAGGAGGTGGGGGTCGATGGCATTCTCTGAAGAGCTCCGGTACCATGTGTGAGTACAGTGAGGAAAAAAGGATAGAGGAGTTCAATGAGTGGCTGAGGATTGGTTCCATACCAGGGAGTATGGAATAGTGTCAGACTGGGGCAAGACCTGGGGTAATAGTTACCTAATAACAGGGGACAGGTTACATTTGAGCAGGGAGGGGAAGGGAGTACTAAAACGGGTAATAGAAGGGTATATATCAACAAAGGTGGATTTAAACTAGGATGTGGGTGGCAAGGGGATCGCTGACAGGAAAAGGGTCCAGCAAGGAGAGCTTAGTGAGCTCACTCTCCTAGTTATGGGAAAAGGCAGTGGGAAAGTGGCACAAGGAGGGATAAGGGGGGAAGAATATGGGTAATGAAGAGCAGGAGACAGGTTGAAGGGTGGTTTCATTGAATGCAAGAAGCCTAAGGAAGGAACAGCAGAGTTATAGGCTCTCATGGTGGTGGGGGGTGGACATTGCTCCATCACAGAAACATGGGCCACCCAGTACCGGGACTGGGATATGGTGATCCTGGGGTTCAGGTTATTCAGAAAGGATAAGGGGAAGGGGGGAGTGTAAGGGATGGGATAAAGTGCATATGGGAAGAAGGGGAGGAGTGGAGAACAGAAGCATGGTGGATGCAGTCCCAAGATGCAAAGAATAGGATACTGAGGATGAGGGTGGTGTACAGGACACCAGCTCATGGGATTGACCTGGATAGGGAATTTGCTGGACAAATTATGAGGGTCAGCAGGAAGGGGTCACAGTGGTGGTGGGAGACTTCAACCTATCGGGGTGGAGGGGGCACCCCATCCACCACAGGTGCAAGGGAATGGATCCTGCTAGAAACATTTCAAGACAGCTTTCTGACACAGCTGGCCCAGGGACAGACTCGGTTAGAAAGGACTCTGGACCTTGTACTGGATAATGGGGAAGCTATAAGGAATCTGGAAGTGGAGGAACCACTGGCTGGGAGTGACCACTATTCAGCATGGTTCATGCTCAACATGGGAAGGGAAACAGGGGTCACAGGGAAGAAGGGTGATTGAGTTTGGGGGGGGTGGACTTTAAGTAGAAGGTGAAATTTGGGGCAGGCACCTGGCAGGAATGCAGCCACACATGAATGCAGACCAGAAATGGGACATCATAAAGAAAGGACTGGCAGAAGGCAACGGAGTCTTGCACTAAGAAGAAAGGCAAGAAGGGATGGGCAAAGAAACCCAATTGGCTGACACGGGAGGTTATGGAAGGGGTGAGGTCCAAGAGGACAGTTTCAAAAGTACAGGGAATAAGGGAGGGGAGAAGATAAGGATATGTACATGAAGAAGTCCAGGGAGGTTACCAGAGTGGTCAGGTGGCAAGACATCCAGGGAGCTGAGACTGGCACAGGGAATCAAAAGTGGAGAAAAAGACTTCTTCCATTACATTGAGAGAGAAGAAAAAGCAAGGATCAGCTGATGAGGATAAAGGACGAATGGGTGAGGGTGAAGAAAGGGTGGAGCAGGCAGAGGCACTGAACAAATACTTCTGCTCTGTATTCCACGCAGGAGAAGGGGTCAGATACTCCAGGTGAGGGAAGTGGGTGGGGGATGACAGATGTGGGGCTTACAGAGAGCAGGGTACTAGATGGTTGAGGGCATTAAGGGTGGTCAGAGTACCTGGACCTGATGGCATTTACCCTAGGGTACTAAGGCAGTTGGCAGAGGTCCTGGTAGGGCCACTGGCTGACCTGTTCAATACATCCCTGGACATGAGATATGTACTACAGGACTGGAGAATGGCCCATGTGGTGCCCATCCAAAAAAGTGGCCCAAAGGATGAACCAAGAAACTATAGGCCAGTGAGTCTTACGTTGATCATGGGAAAGCTCATGGAGACCATACTAAAAGAGAGGCTAGTGAGCTTTTTGGAGGAAAATGGTCTCCAGGATGATCAACAGCATGGGTTTATAGTGGGCAGATCCTGCCAGACCAATCTCGTTGACTACTACAACTGGGTGACACTGGGACTGGATAAGGACAATGCAGTGGATTTCCTATATTTTGACTTCAGCAAGGCCTTTGATTCAGTGCTGCATAGAAGGTTGAGGGGGACTGAAATATGTGTGGGTGGGACCAAAAATGGTGAAATGGATCACAAACTGGCTAATGGGAAGGCAGCAAAGGGCAGTGGTGGTGGGGGGGCGGATCTCTCATCACCACAGGGATTGGTACTGGGACTGGTTCTGTTTGGGATTTTTATTGCAGATATCTCACACAAGATCTGGTGTAAATCAGTCTGTTCACAGATGATATCAAGATGGGAGCTGTGGTTGATGACATGGAAGGGTGCAAGGGAAGGGGTTTCTGGAGGACCTGACTCAGCTGGAGTGGGTAGAAACATGGCAGTTGGAGTTCAATGCCAAGAAGTGCAAGGTTTCATTTGAATGGGGTATGGTTGGGGAGCTCCACAGAGGAGAAGGACCAAGGAGCGATCATTATGGGAGCATGAACAACTCTACTCAGTGCAGGAAGGTGGTAGCAAAAGCCAACAAAATGCTGGGGTGTATTGCAAGAGGATCTCTAACAGAAGGAGGGAGGTTATCTTGCCCCTGTATGCATTGGTCATGCCCCACCAGTACTGTGTGCAGTACTGGCACCCATTCCTGAAGAAGAACATCAGATTGCTGGAGGGGTACAGCGAACAGCCACAAAGATGATCCAGGGATTGGAGAGCAAGCCCTACAAGGACAGGCTGGGAAAGTTGAATATGTATTCACTGGAGGAGAGGAGGGATAGGAGGAGTATGATCAAGATCATGATATAATTACATTTAAGTTAGACAGACAAAAAAAAGAAAATGAGGAGAAATACAGTTCATGTCCTGTATAATAAGGCAAATTATACAAAAATTAGCCAGGAACTAAAAAGTATTAACTGGGCAAATTTAACAGAAGGACTATCAGTAGAAGAATCTTGAAAATGGTTAGACAAATCAACAATAGTCTGGTGGAAAGATATGTTCCAAAGAAACAAGTTTATAATAACAGAGGGAAAAAAACAATTTGGCTAAATAGGACTATAGTAGGTTTGATTAGAAAGAAAAAGAAGCAGTTTAGGAAAATGAAGAAGCAACAAACAAAGGAAAATAGGGAAAAGTATAGGAAAATTCTATATCAGTTAAAAAAGGAAATTAGAAAAGCAAAGTTTCAAATAGAATTTAATTTAGCTAATTCAAAACAAAATTCAAAAGGATTTTTTGCCTATGTTAATAATAAAAGAAATAGTAATAGACAAATAGGACCAATCAAGATAAGAGAGGAACTTATTTCAGATCCTATAGACGTGACCAGGGAATTCAATAGTTTATGTTGTACTATGTTTAATGAAGAACAGTTAGGTCAGGAAAATGAAGTACCACAAGTTATAAATGACCAGATTGAGCTAATTACATCTGAAAAAAGTTTTGCTCAGACATAAAAAGCTTAAGGTAGATAAATTGGCAGGGTATGATGGACTGCATCCTAGATTTCTACAGGAGGTAGCAGAAGAAATTACCCCAATAATAACTGATATAGGTAGAAGATCTTTTTGAAGGGTATGTGCGAGAGATTGAGAGCTGCAATTGTGGTGCCCATTTTAAAAGGATCTCACGATGAATGTGGCAAATTATAGACCAGTAAGTTTGGCGTTGGTTGTGGGAAAAATAATAGAAGGCATAACAGTGGATGAAATAAGTAATTATTTAGAACAACATAAATTGTATGACAAAATGCAGCATGGATTTATTAAAGATAGATCAAGTAGTACTAATTTGATTACTTTCTACAATTATGTGATAGAAAAACTGGACAATGGTAGGGCAGTGGACATGGCATTTTTGGATTTCACTAGGGCTTTCAATAGGGTTCCGCATAGAATGATAATAACTAAGTTGATGGAATTAGGTATAAATAACATCATAGTGAAATGAATAGAGAGGTGGTTGTCAGATCAAATACAGGTGGTGAGGGTGAATGGTCATTTGTCTTGGGAGTGGAAGGTGACTAATGGGGTACCGCAGAGGTCATTTCTGGGCCCCATATTGTTTAGTATTTTCATAAGGGATTTGAATATTAGTAGCTCAAATAAAATTAGTAAATTTGCGGATGATGTGAAGATTGGAGGAGTAGTGGATACTTTTGAGGAGAGGCTTGCTTTCGGGTAAGATTTATTAACCATTGGAAACTGGGCTGTTAGGAATGGAATGATGCTGAGTAAGGAAAAAATGCAGAATATTACATATGTGAAGAAATAATATCTGTCAGGATTACTATTTGTAGGGAACAAGAGTATTAGAGTCAAATGGAGAAAGAGACTTAGGAGTTTGTGTTTCAAATGACCTAAAAAGTGAGATGCATTGTGAAGATGTTACAAAGAAAGCAATGAACTTGGTACACTGCATTCAAAGGAGTTTCTTTTCTCATGACAAAAGGATATTATTGCCAATGTATAAAACATATATAAGACCAATTATGGACTGTTGTTCGGCAAGTTGGAGCCCATTTCTGAAGAAAGATAAGATTCTTGTAGAAAGGCCACAACGAGCCCTAACTAAATTCCAGAGTTAAAAAATACATCTTATGAAGAAAGATTGTTGAGTCTTAAATTATGACCAACAGAACTTAGGAGAAGGAGGGAGATTTGCTGTAGTTTTATAAGATAATGCATAATGAAGAACTTGAGAGGAATTAAAATTGGAATGTAGGCCACAGAAGTATAATCTTAGGGGACATGGACTCCAATTCGTTGAAGAAAAATATAGGACAGAACTAAAAAAGAATATTTTTTTAAGATCAGAACTATAAGGGAGTGGAATAACTTGCCACAGGATGTGGTGGTGATGGATAGGTTTAACACATTTAAGGTAAATCGGGATAGATATTACTTAGTTGGCATCTCGAATGCCTCCACTATATAGTGGGAACAGTTTATATGGACGTGAGTCTTCTGCTGTTTTATTAATTCCTAGTATAATTCCTAGTATAAGATCTTTAAGTATCTGAAGGGATAAACAAGACCAACACAGAAGGGATTTTTCAGATGAGAAGAGGGAGGGACATGAGAGGGCATGGACTGAGACTGGAGGGTGGAAGATTCAAGAGGGAGAAGAGGAGACATTTTTTCATGGAAACAGTAATGGACAAATGGAACACCTTACCAGATGAGATAGTGTCCTGTAACATGGTGGGCAGTTTCAAGAGGGGTTGGAACAGGGTAAGAGGAAGGGATACTGGGAAGGGGGCAGGAAGGGCAGATGTGAGATGAGGGGCTAGCTGTACACTCGAGCAGACTCGATAGACCATGAGGCCTCTTTCTGCTGTCAATTTCATATGTTCGTATGAGACAGATGAGAGAGAGAGAGAGAGAGAAAGAGCGACAGTACGGTATCTGGCTCACTGTTGCAACTGTACCTGGCAGCATGACTCCATTTGCAGCTGCAGAAATTAGGGTTGTGTGAATACCTTTTCCCGAATATTCGGCTGAATATTCAGGTCCCAGGTATTTAGTATTTGCCCAGAAAAGGTGTTTAAGGAAACTTTATAAAAGCACTTTAACAACACCATTAATCACCCATTAAACATGGTGTAGCATATACACCTCAATGAGACTTCAACCACCAACGCAGAGCTCTCATTAATGCAAAACAAGCTACATGCGGCACACTTGATCCACCACACCACACATATAGCTCTCCAAAAACAATATCAAGTATTGCATTGAGTCAGCACTGGAGGGTGTTCATGGTCACAGACACGGTAGCCCATAACATGGGCATCGGTGATTGAGTGCTTGCAATAACGGCAACTCAGTCCTGGTGCATATCGAAGGGGCTACTGCTGAGGAAGGGTGACCGGATGGGGGAGGTGGGTGCATTTAGCGACAGGACATCACTATATGTGTACTTGTGCAGGGGGACGGTGTCCAGCCTGACAGAAGGGAGGAAGGGTTGGCCTGGTGTGGTTGGTGTGGGGCTGCCAAGCTGGCTCCATTCCATGGTTGGTGGTTCTCAGCCTAAAGGTGCAAGGGCTCTAGGTTCCGGTCTGGGCACACCTACATTTTTGTGTGCCCGGCCCCCAGTTTTTTTTTCTCCAGATTTTGCACCCCGTCCACATGCACCCCCCTGGAGTTAAGAATTCTTTAGTAGGGAGGTGTGAGGCAATGCAAATGGCACAGCCCACTGCATGAACAATCAAAATTTAAGTCCCTGGCACTGTTTTCCTGTGCATTGTTGGTGTACAACACTGAAATAGACATTTGATGATATATATTTGCCCTGCCACCAATTGCGATTGCGCTTTTTTGGTTATCACATAAATCCACAGACATGGGGTAGATGGTGCTTTGGCCATAGGCATAAGAACAGTGGTAACAGTGGCTGCCATAGTGGTGACAGCTGAAGGGGTGGCTGCTGCATGAATGGCACCGGTGGTGGTGGGAAACACACTGACTGTAGTTGTAGCAGCCATAGTGATAGCAGTGGGAACACTGGTGGTGGTGTCTGCTGCTTTCTGCACAAAGCATGTATGCACTAATGCCCTCCTACTACTGCACAAAAGGATGTGACAGTGAATGTATAGATGGAACAGGTGGTGACACCAGTAGTAGTAATAGTTCTGCCAGTGGTATTAGTTGTAGTAGTACTATTCATTATGCTACAAGAACTAAAAGGCTTACTTGGGGAGAAAACTATTTGAGACCATCTAATAACGAGACACCTGTCTGTCATTGTCCATGCAGTCTCTCTCTCTCTCCACCTTCTCTGGAATTGTATTATGTATCAATGGTATACAGTGAAGCAAGACAAGATGCAATTCAGTACTTTGCAATAAATGCTGTCACAAAATATTGGATGACTAGAGATTAACTGTCATTCAATTACACTGCTCCTTGCAGCATACTGAAGCACTTTGCAATAGTTTTGTAGGCATGGAAAATAACTGAAACTGGTGATGCCACACTGGTAACTGGAATATTTCAGGCATGGGAAATACTTGAGATGAGTGATGCCATATTGGTAACCAGAACATTTCAACCATGTGAAATATTGAGACATGTGATGCTATACTGGTAACTGGAATATTTCAGTCATGTGAAATACTTGAGACAAGTGCTACCATACTCATAGCGTAATATTTCAGTCATGTGAAATACTTCAGACTAGAGATGTCACACTGTTAACTGCCATATTTCAGGCATGGGAAACACTGAGACTGGAGATGCCACACTTGTAACTGCCATATTTCAGGCATGGAAACACTGAGACTGGAGATGACACACTATTAGCTGCCATATTTTATGCACATGAAATACTTGAGACTGGTGATGCCACACTGGTTACTGGCACCTGGAAAGCTGTTAAAGGGATAGACGGAATATGGGCATGAGCAACACGGGGATGAAAGATGTAGCAACACCAGTTGAGGATTTTGTATTGGGAACAGCAATCAATAGGTGGGTGGCAATTTTAGGCACTGGAGCTGCAGGGCATACTCTTTCAAAAGAATACATCATGACAGTGGAAGTAATAAAGGAAAAGGATGCTGGTCACAGATTTGTGTTAGTTTGACTTTGAATATGAATGTTAACATATTTGCTAATAGAACAATGATGGTTAACACAGAATGTCTTGTGTATGGGTCAATGCTACAACACACAAATGTTGTATCCAGTACAAGACAATTATTTAATTCAATTGTTAGTGGCCATATGTGTATCCAAGGTGAGGTAGATTTATTTTTATAAAC
Organism: Neoceratodus forsteri; assembly: GCA_016271365.2. Lineage (NCBI taxonomy): Eukaryota > Metazoa > Chordata > Ceratodontiformes > Ceratodontidae > Neoceratodus > Neoceratodus forsteri. The sequence continues at coordinate 849,254,566 of CM057450.1, read as the reverse complement.
ACAAGTTGTTCCACATGTGCTGGGTCAAGTGAGGATCGGTGAGGTTCCACCACACCCCCAGCAGTGCTGAACATTCATTCAGATGGTACGCTAGTAGGGAGGAAATAGATATATTTAAGGGCCAACTGTGCCAAGTGCGGAGATGCTTTCATCCTTTTGATCCAGTACTCCACTTGATTTATGGAGAACGACTCCAGAGGCTCATTGAAATAACTGTTCAGCAGATTGGGTGCTGACTGGGGCTACTGTTCTGTTCTCTTCTGCTGCTCGGCCTGTAGTGATGAGCTGAGTTCAGACCAACAGTCACCCTCCTTCCAAGGTTTTCCATACTGCTTTCAGTTTGTGATTCTGAGACTGGCTCATCAATAGGGTTACCTGCTGGTTTCATTATTCAGGATGCAGAAACTAAGTTCTGAGCACATCTGTTTCTGAATGTCTGTAATCCTGTGAGTGGGCATTATAAGGTGTAGTACCTCACACTTGAAACGTGGATCCAACATAGTGGCAAATATGTGATTTTTATTGGAACAGAGATCAGAAAATCTAATTTCTAGTTCTGTGATGAGGTTTTCCTCAAGGGACAGCACTGTTTCTGTTGTCTGGTTTGTATTTTTCTCAGCATTTTCACTGAACCTCCTCATGGCTTTTTTCAGAATCTGTATAGCAGGAATTACCTGACTTAGCAGTGCAGAATCAGAGCCAAGATCACGAGTGCTCCTTTCAAATGGGACTAAAACCTTTACCAAGCACTCATTCACAGCCCAGTCTGATGTCTGAGGACTCCACCTATATCAGTTTCCATGCTCATCTCGAAGAGGCCCGCTTTTGCTCCAGAAGCCTTTGCAGCATGTAGTAGGTGGAATTCCACCAGATCTGGACATCCTGGATGACATGATGCTGCTTCATTTGAAGATGCTCTTGTAGCTGATGCAGATGGTTTGTGGCTTTCACAGAGTGATGGAAGTGGCTGCATATGCTTCTGGCTACTTTGACTGTGTGATCTGCCTCTGCTGTGTTTGCCAAAGCCTTTGTCACCACCAAATTTAGTGTATGAGCAAAGCAGCGTATCCCATTAAAATTGTCATCTCTAATGCTTTTATCATATTTGTGGCATTGTCTGTGACCACAAATCCTAACTGCAAATTGTTGCCATCAATCCATGGGCTCAACATCTCTTGCAGGAATGACAGTATGCTTATAGCCTGGTGATCCCTTTCCATATCACTGACATTTAGCAAAGCAGACCTGCAGGAAGAGGGGGAAGAGACAGAACCAGCACCAGTACCACCATCACCACCAGTGACTACCACATCTGCAACACACCAGTGTGCTGTCAGTGACATACATGCATGATTTGAATTCATGCTGGTCCATATGTCAGTTGTGCAGTGGAAAAGTCCACCAACAGCCTGTGCTAGTAGTCTTGCAACTTCTTTTCTCAAATCATGGTACATGTTGGGTACTATAGTATGTGAAAATGTGGTCCATGATAGTATATTATACCTAGGGTGTAAATGCTGCAGCAGCCTAAGGAAACCTGTGTTTTCCACAGTGGAAAATGGCTACAGATCCAAGGTCATCATCTCACCAATTAAACTGGTGATCTGCTATGCTGTAGGTGATGCCTGGTATTTGGTGCTGGCATGGAAGACTTGCATGATGGGTGTAGTCAAAGCGGTACCACATCACATTGATTTTGACTTTGAACCCATGGTGGAGGGTGTTACAATAATAGATGACTGAGCAGAAGAAGGCAGAATGGGTGATGCTCCTGTACGGGAATGCGCTATAAGTGGTGTAGGGGGAGTTGAGGGCACACTGTCTGTCTCAGTAATAGAATCACTAACAATACTTTGTGCATCTACTGGACCAGTACCAGAAGAGGGGCTGACAGGCACATGTTGTGGAGGGGGGAACAGCTGTGGATCGTTGAAGTGCAGTGGGATGTTTCATTCGGAGTTGGTTCATCATTGATGTTGTTGTGAGATCTGAAAGGTTTTACCATGGCTTACAGTACAGTTACACACATAGCATACTGCCTTTGTTGGATCCTCTTTTACAGCACAAAAGTACAGCCACACCACACTTTTCCTTGCACTGTCAGAGGAAGTACAGGCCCCAATATGGCTACCATGGGCATGTTTTGCCCCTTTCCCCTTATCAGACCTGGGTGCAGTGGATGCAGTCATTTTACCCCTTTCTTTCTCCGCAACAGATGTAGTTGTAAAACTACTTTGTGTATCAGATGGAGTTGAACTTGACACAACTCTTTGAAAGGACAGAGTGGACTGTTTGTTTTTTTTAGGAGCAGGAGGAGGGTGACCCTGACTGGCCTGCTTGCCATGACAAGAAGTAGTGCATTTTTTGGCAGCTGCACATTCACGCTTCTCACACAGATATGCTGCATATTCGGCCTCATCACCAAATTCGCCTATGTGGGTATCACTGTCAGATGATGTACTTAGCAAGTTTTGAGGCTCTGTTAAATATTCAGAACCAGATGAATACTCTTCTTCAGAATCCTCCACATCAGCAAAAGGAAATGTGGTGAAAGGAAACTCGTGAGGCTGAGCAACAGTGCATTATGGCAACACAATTGGTGCAGTCATTGTAATAGTCTCATTGTCAGTACTAGTCACAGTACCTATGGTCATGGGCACAGCTGGCAAGGTAGTATCACTGTCGACAGTAGTCCTGGTGCCAGAATTACAATCAGGAGTTACAGAGGAAGAAACTGGCATCATATTACAGCTAGTTGTAATACTGGCAGCAGTAGTCATGGTGACTGCAGAACACTCAGGACTACTAATGGAAGCAAAGGTTGTGGTGACAGTGACTGTGCAAGGAGCACAAATAACAGTACACACTGTTATAGCAGTGGTGGTGTCAACAGTACACAAAGGATTTACTCTGGTTGCTGAAATCACGGCACTGGTGGTGGTGGTGGGGAGGAGCACACTGATAGGAGATGTTGCATCTATGGGGGCAGTTGTGTGAATAGTACTACCACTGACACTGGGAGTGGGTTCTTATATAACTGGAAATATTAGCTGTAAAGCCCTGCTACTTTTATAAAATGATGGTGCTGCAAATGCATTACTAGTAATAGTAGTGGCAGCAGTTGAAGTACTAGTACTACCCCCAGTCTTACTGACACCAGAACCGGAAGGATTATCAGGGGAGAAAACTATTTTAGAGCAGTGAATATGAACAGACCTTCTCTCACCCTGTTCCTCACCACTTATGACTGGTGGTGAAGATGACTTGCTTGGGTCGGACCATGCATGTTTACAGGATTGATGAGACATGGTCCGTAACTTACTGTGTATATTATTTGTGATTAGTGTCTTTGTTTATGTTGATGCTTCTTGCAAAAATCAACAATAACACACCACGTATGCAGCAGCTAATAAAGTCAAGCTGATACTAGAAAGACATAGAGTCAGCAAACAACTTCTTACTTGTACGGTGTCAGTTGTACAGTCATACAGTACAGCAATTCAAGCTTTGAAGGTGCATCAAACAACTTACAACACACAGAACCTAGTGAGTCACACCTGACACACACAGAAATACTAAAGCAGTTCACAGAAAATTGACATGTACACACTCACAGTAGTACACATACAGGGGGCAAAGACACAAAAATGAAAAAAACTCACATGCTTAGGAAGCCACTCCAGGAGCAGTGATCTGTGGAGGAGAGAGTTACCTCGACACCCTCCTTACTCAGTTGTGCAGGGAACTGAGCCAAGAACCAGACTACAGTCAGCAACAATTCAATGGACCAAGCCTGACCCAGTGAGAAGAAAATAGACTGCTTTATATGTCACAAAAAAAATGCATTCAGACAACTGTGCATGCACTTGCAGGACACAGATTACAAGAACAACAATACAATGCACACACAGATGATGATTGTGCAACGGTAAGTTGCAATGCAGATAAGAGGGAGTCAGATGACAATCACACCTCTGTTATGCAGGGAACCAAGCCCGGAACCTGATTACAGCAAAATACCAATTTGCTTCACAAAAGCAATAGAAAATACCACAGGGGCTGTGTGTGGATTTGGAACAAAAAGCTAAGCAAGCACAGCAGTGGGGATGGGGCAGTCAGCAAAAGCGTGAGCCACTCACTGTTACTGAGCCCAGTAACAGTTACCCATACATGTAAAAGCCAAACTAGACTTTGTTGACAAAAAAAAAATTCTGATAAGGACTAATTGGTTCTTAAGTAAAAAAACCATACTGCTTCAGTTGAGCTGTGAAACTGTAAGCAGTGGGTGAGGGAAGTCAGCATGCAGCTGCACACACACAGATTAACTCACACACAGACTCTGCTTTTCCTTGAAACTGAGCCCAGTTTCAAGGATGAAAAACAAAACTGCAGTCAGATGCAGTAACAAGGTGATCAGATGTAAAAACTGGATCACACACAAAACATTTTTAACCAGTTAAAAGTTACAAGTAGTAAACTAAACAGAGCTAGCTCTGAGAAACAACTGTTTCCTCTCATCTACACACTCAGAGTGAGGAGATCACGTGGTGTTCCTGACTCTGATCTCCAAAACAGCCTCTGATTGGCCAGCCAAACTCTGTGAGATTTTGAATTTTTACCACTGAATAGTACATCCCAAATAGTAGCTGAATAGTGAACTATTCTGAATATCCATCTGAATATTCGCAAGCCTACTAGTCATGGGTATTTGGGAAATACTATTTGGACCATGCACAGCCCTAGCAGAAATCAAGAATGTCCCCTGTTCTCATGCCCAGAACATGAGTGAACCGTCCTCTTGTTAAACTGGGTATCCTGGAATTTGGGGGTGCTGCCCAGGAAAGATAACCTGTCGACCCTGGCGGAAGAAAACAGATGACATCTGAACTTATTTGGTGATGGAATGGGCTGACTATTAGGGTTTAATTTTAATGATGTTCACATGTCTATTTTCAGTTGGTATTTCTTATGGCATTGTCTTGCAGTAATTATGGAACCCTTCGTTTTGATATATAGCTTACCACTTACCTCCAAAGTCTAACAAACCTACAGCTTGTTAAAGTTGCAATATCATCCTGTTGAAATTGTAATTTTTTAAATATTTGTTTTTCATACATCACCTAATCCTTTTTGAGGGTATTATGTGTTAGTGTTATGGTACCCACTGAGACCTTTCTTATGATATATAGTTTATCTGTTAACTCCAAATATTGACATAGTAATGGCTTGTTAATGTTCAAATGTGAAAAAAAAAAATAAGCACAAATTAATTTTCCTTGTGAACTAATCCTGTCTTGAGAATGTCACAATCTCAGAAAAGAGGATTGGTTCATACAAAAGAAGAATGTAAATAAATACAAATTCTTCTTTTGTATGATGCAATCCTCTTTCGTGAAATTGTAACTTTCTCAAGACAGAGGTTTGGTTCATACGAAAGGATGTGAAAAAATGAAACTTGGCATATCAAGTAACCTAGTCCCCCAAACTGAACTTGAAAAATTTCATGCAAATCTCTTGAACAAGGATGAAACTATTAAAATCCAAAGTTAGCAGTTTAACGTTCATTATAAAATTGCAGCAAAAATCTAAAAATGTAATTGGCCAAGAGATATCACTGACTGAATTAAATCTCTATAAATGCACAATCAAGTGCCAAACCTCATTCCTAACATAAACCTACTTAGGGTGATTTTAAATTAATAAGCCACTCATGGTGTGCATCATAGGATTTTAATGCACTTCCAGAGGGCATAAGGACACTCAGTTTTGGCATCATGTCTTACTATCGCCTCTGGTGTGCATTAAAATCCTATAATGTACACCCTGCCATATCTTATTACTTACATAGCCTACCCAACCCTAACTATGGTGGTGCTATCATGCCACTATAAATACAGCCCAGACAGGTTTGGAATTTTGATCTGAAGTTTTCTGGTTAGAAAGGGCTTGCCACTGAATGGAGTCTTTCACTGATTTGGTGAAAAATATTTATTTGTTCTAAAGTTATAAGAATTTGAAATCTAAGTTCTGAACATGCTCAGTAGGGTATCAGGCATCTATTCAAAACACCCCACTGAGCATCCTCAGAATCAAACTTTCAAATCCTTATGACTTGGAAATGGCTTAATATCTGTTCAACAAACCAATGAAAAGCACCTTTCTGGGTCAAGCCCTTTCTACCCTAAAAATTTCAGACCAAAATTCAAACACAACCTAGTGTATGAGCAATAGACAAAAAGCAAAAAACCCTGATCCTACAAATAAACTATAGAAATCTTACGCTCACACATGTGACCAGAACCAAACTTGGCAGTTCAAGAGACTTTGCCCCCTAGACCATACATGTAAACTTTCCTGCAAATTCATTTAATGGGGAAAAAAACATTAAAGTGCAAAGGGGTCTATGCATGATGGGGCAGAAGCAATGCACAAAAAGGCCATAAGCATGGGGCACAGATATGCGGTGTTGGGAGGTCTAAACCTCACTTTCAGATTCTTGATGATATCGGAATGCAAGTAATCACAGACATGTTGCATTAGAGTAATAAACAAGTTTATTACACCAAGGGATAAATCACAGTTGCCCTAAGCAGTTCTTACCAATACGAACCGGGGCCAGTGCTAGCGTTCCCTACACCTCAAAGGGTTCTCTGTGCCTCTTGGGGTCTCTGGGTCTCGAGGGTGTAAGGCTTCATGCATTACATTATGTACTTATGATAATTACTATGGTTACCAAAGATAGAAACATTTCTAAGTTACAGAGATGAGCCCTATTGGCTAAATTAGAAGTGGCTCCACGGTCCAAGATAACATTATACAATTCTGTAAAGTCATCGGTTTGAGAACAAAAGAGTTCTTATACAGAGTCTTACATAACTCAGTGTAGTGGTACAAATCACCAAAAGATGGCAATGCCGTCTTACATATTATAATTACTCCAAAGACACAGGTGTCTTGGCATCTTACAAGTAAGAAATACACATAAAATACATGGCAGAGTATATGTATATTAGCAAGCAAAGTGTATTACAACAATATGCATTCATATCCTGACATCTACTCTTGTACAGTAGATGCCCTTAGCCCTAAATGTTAGTATGGCATATACCTAAATGGTAACTGTCTACAGTGTACCTCTGAGGGTACCAATTAGGGTGCAGGGACCTTGTGTAACATTCCCCCCTTGTTGCCTCCAAGGGCAACACAGGCAAATGTCTAGGGAAAGGACAAGAGCAGTGGTCGTTTACAAACCCGATGCACAAACCTTGTAAAGGAACTCGAACTGCTCACAGTGTTGGCAGAGTATGTGCCATAGGCAGCAGAGCATAATAATCAAAATGAAAATTAAAAGTGCTTGCATAATAACAAAACCTTTAAAAGTAATCTCTAACCAGGTGTTAGTTAATGCGTTATTCATATCTCCGTCATTGATCAATGCGAGGACAGCTTCAGTGGCTTTGGTCATATTATTGCTGATGTGGATGAGGTGGGTGTCCTTCCTGTCTAAAAGTGATTTCAGTGTAAGTGTGAGAGGGTCTATGCGTACATTAAAGTATGGCAAGCATTCTGACAGTGTGAGTAGATAATCAGGGTTACCATCAATATATCTGCATCCAGAAGGGGGACGGGGGTTATAACAGTATGTCCAATAACAGACTTCTGGTGGGGAACATAGCAAAAATTGGGGTAATCAATAGCACAGGTAACAGATTCATATGTGTAAGATTTATAATTCCTGACCACGCAGTACTTGCCATCGGAATTATACTGTGAGCACACAGTAGGCAGTCTCCACTTTTGCAACTGGACAGGGCAGGTGTAGGTCGTCTTCGAAATCCATGTTGACAGGAGATGAACCTCCTCATGATAGGATTGGTAGAGCTTATCCAGAGCCAATGTAGGAGTCAAAGGAGTTGGTGCCATTTGCGGTGATGTCATCATCCATACTGAAAGTCCAATCAGTGCTGTCTGAAAGTAACCACAAACAGGTTGAATAACACAAATACATCATATTGGCACAAGTAAATATATTGCTTTTTGCACAGCAGTCCATGCGAGCCACCCAGGCATCCAGGAAAGAATGATAAACCAAGAGAAGTAGTAAATCCAGGCATTCTCTGTAGATGTCTTCATCCAAATGCCCAATGGAATGGACCAGTGTAAGCTTGTCGAACAAAGCTGTAGTGGGATCAAAGCGTGGTAAGGATACAGTGAAAGAAACAAACATGGTCTCTGTTATGGAACACTTCTTAGCAGCAAAACAAGGACCAGTATTAGGGTGTCTGGTCACAAACCCCAAATTCCTAGCTGTGGAGAGAGGAATGGTTAAAGTCTGTTGCATACACATGGAAACACAGTTAGTGGTTTTACATCTTGGACAATACCATTTGGAGATGCATCTATCATGTATAATGTCAGGTATTCTTCCAGATTCTAGATCACGGAAGAGGTTATTGATAGTAGTGATGATGTAGAAGCCATAAGCAGAGCAGAGTATCTCTCTGGCAATGTAGGGCCCAGATATTCAAACTGCACCCAAAATATGTAACAGCAGGAAGCAAGCATAAACCAATTGCATATCGCAACAGGTGCGATATTCAAACATGGAGCAGAACAAATTTCTCAAGCAGCCAACGTCTGAATATGCACATACTGCGCCATAACACAACCAGGAGGAGAAGCTGAGCAGAAGGTTGCATAGCGCAACCAGGCAGCCCAGCTGTGAGCAGTCCAGAGGTGCCATAGCAAGCAGAGCCCCCCAGAGCAATGGAACTGCACATCCAGGGAGGCAGGCTGGGGCCCACAGCCAGCCATGCCACACAGACAGAGGAACACACTCCAGAACCAACAAGACACCTGCACACCCAAGCACAGCATCACTGGGGGTGGGACAGATGATCTACTGGCCCATGGGACAAGCCAGCAAAAGCACAGCAAAGCCATGACACCCAGCACAACCACTGGCAGGCTGAGAGTGCCAGACACAGGAGGTTGACAACCACAGTGCACATCAGCCCGTCGCACAGCACACCTCACCCCGTGACCCCAAGACACCACCCATGTGCAGTGACTGGCACTGCAGGAAACCATGCATCCCCAGCACACATCAACCCGTGCAGCAGAAAGCATACAAGCCAGACACACCTGCACCCAGCAGTGGGTGGCAGCAGACAACAAGACTAACAGAAAGTCACTGCCATGCTGGAGATACCTCCCATGCACACACACACACACACACGCGAGCACACACACACATACCCAGGACCATACCACCCCAGATGGCATGTACACCACTGCAACTGAGCAACCATAGCCAGCTGCAAATCAGAGACCAACACAGTATTCATATCAAAATATAAATGTATTCTCAAAACGTGTAAAGTACAAAACAATCAACCAGAACTATTTACAAGGGGGATACGAGTGTACAAGGTAGAGGTGGGCAAGGGGTAGGGATGAACAACTTGGAGAGGAAGGCAGGGTGGTAGGGATGGGTGAAGTAGGAAGGGTAATGTGGCCTAAGGCCCAACAGGCTGGTCGTCCTCTGCCTGGTGCCGCTGTTCTCGCGATGACTCCTCGCAGGGCCATGTCTACGATGTCACCAGGATAGCCTGCTGTTCACGGACACTTGTGTTAGCCCATCGATGTCCCTCTGGATCCTCCTGAGAACTGTGAGGCCTAGGAAAATGGGAACATAGTCAATGGCTGTGACTGACCACAACCTGAACACCACCCAACCTGCACAGGCCATATATTGTGTCCCTTTCATGTGATGGCATGCACCCACCCACAGGAACATGCACATGGCCATCACAAATTTGTATGTGGCACCAGCTATGTGCACCACTGCAACACACACTGCCCATGTCCATCACAGCACAAACAAGGCTGTCAAGTGATGTGGCAGCGTGGTGCGATGCCAGTTACACAGCTATGTGCCCAGTGCATGCATGGACCACCAGTACACCATACACAGAAGTGCTGTGACACTGGACAGTGATGCATGTCACCTGTGTCATGCATACATACATAATCATCTAGACAGTGTTGTGAGATAAGGGCGTATAGCCCACCCAGTCTGCCTTCAGGAGCTGTAAGTTCAGTTTGTTTTCCTAGAAGTCTGTTGCACCTACCCTGACCTCCAGAATTCCTTTATGTCTATCCCGTGCATTCTAAATCCATGATTGTTTCATCCCCACCACTTCTCTGGCAGGGTGTTCCACTTGTCCACCACCCGTTCTGTGAAGAAATTCTTTCTCATGTTTCCTCTAAATCGTCCTCCTCAACTGCATCCCATGCCCTCTGGTCCTGGAACATCTTTTCGCTTAAAATAGTGTTTTCCTGCACCTGTTCCTCCCTGTAAGATACTTGTATGTCTCTATCATCCCTTCTCTCCTCCTCTCCTCCAGGAGTACATGTTCAGTTCCTTTAACCTGTCTTCATAGGACTTGTGATGCAATCCATGCACCATCTTTGTTGCCCTCCTCTGAACCTTCTCTACCCAGTCTATGTCCTTACGTAGGAATGGTCTCCAGAACTGTACACTGTACTCCAGGTGGGGCCTCACTAGTGTCTTGTACAGTGGAATTATGACCTCCCTTTTCCTGCATGGTTGTGTTGTGCATGACTGGTGGTCTTGCCCCCCAGCATGCAATAGCATCCATGACATAATGATACTCTCACTCCTCAAGCAGCTGGGTCTGCCGCTGCTGCTGCTGCTGCTGGGCGCAACACCACCTGGCACCTGGGCCTGGCACGCCCTCCTCACACCATGCCTGCATCCTCACATCCCGACCTGTGGGAACATATGTTGAGAAAACATCAGTGTGACTCCAAGCAGACTGCCCCCTGCCCCAGTGAGAGTGCCTGCCCACACAGCCAGACCCATACATCTCACACCTGCACACTGAGCACAGCCAACCATGGCAGAGCCATCTCCTATGCACAGCCACCAAAACACACTCCACCCCTACAGAGAATACAGGTGCATAGATGGTACCCACCTGGCCTGAGCACCACGCCCTCCTGGCATGTGACGCAGCTTATCCAGAAGTTGAGGATCCCTCAGCGGAGGTCACTGTACCAGTGCGGCACTGCTCAGCTGTCCAGCACCGTCAGTGACCCCACCAGGTCACTGGCCACTTGCTGCCAGACCTGCATCCTAGCAATGGTGAGGACCCCTCACCATACAGTGCCATAGTGGGGCTCCACTAGAGCCACCAAGTTGACCACTTCTAGGGACTCCACTGCTGCTCTTCTGCAAGCCATAGTATCAACTTTGCAGCAGGCAATATGGCGCCGCTGCGCCCGTAACCCATGTGGAGATGTTGTGCAATAGACCACCACAGGTGCCAATCGGCGCTGTTTGAACAGCCCGTCCTCATCCACGCCGGCTGTCCCAGACGGTGCAATGAGGAGCCGTACACATGGCGGCCGAACAGTGCCAGGGCAAGGTCAGACACCAGGTCATGGGCAATGGCGCAAGGCCACGCAGGCGCCATCTGGCGTATCACGCATCCTGCGACCGACCAGCTGCGTACCAGTGCCACGAGAGGACTGTGTGCAGTAATTCCCAGGCGCCATATAGTGCCCAGTGCTGTGGCGCCACTGGCACAATGGTGGCCATGGCCTGGATTGCCGATCGGCGCTATGCACGTCAGCAGCACGGCAGACACCTCAGTAAGCTATCTGGGCATGCACAATGCAGTGTACCACACAGTCACAGGTCTGCGCCATTGGCTCACCCGACTCAACCATAGCGCAAAGCACAAATTTGCGATATTCAGCTGACCACATGCAAATCATCTGATCAGCCATTCAAGGTGCAGTGGCACGATTTGCATGTCATTATAGTTGCTCCACTCTAATTTGCATGCATTGGGCTATAAATATGCGACATTCGTCTGCGCTGGCGGATCGGTAGTGCAGGTGAGGTGGGTTGCATGCTGTGTGATGTTCTGGACAATGGTCATGGGAAAATGCTGTAGACTGCACAGTGACAGGTGTCCACTTCCCCCATACAGATCGCCATGACCAAGCAGAGCAAAGGTGAGGGTGAGGATGGTGGGTGTAGGAGGAGGCCCAACTTTACCCCAGCAGAGACAGAGGCCCTCTTCCAGGCCTACCTGGATGAGGAGCCACTACTGAGTGGACGGAGAGACACCCCTCAGTCCCGTGCGGCTGCATGAGAGGGGGTAGCTCGGGCCGTGAACCTGCTCGGAAGCCACCAGCACTCCGTGCAGGAATGCAAGAAGAAGAAGGGGACAGACCACAGGAGGTTGAAGAAGAGGTGGCATCCTTCAGGGCGGCACGTGCTGGCACTGGCGGGGGCCAGCCAGTGGTGTTGGAGCTGACCCGGCTGAGGAGACACTGGTTGCATCAATGCAGTGGAGGCTATTGAGGGCGTACCAGGAGGTGGATTCAGACAGGTGGAAGCCCATCACTGCAGTATGACATGGTGGTGGTGTTGGGGGGTTGGGGAAGGTTGTTCACATGCACTCACATGTACTCTCTTTCTGTTACAGATCCTGTTCGTCTTCAGGAGATGGTGGTGGTGGGTCCAGGCAGTGATGACCTGCTGGACATGGAGGAGGTCCATCCACCTCTGTCACCAGCCAGCATGCACTGCAGCAACATGCAGCTGGGCCGCCAACTCTGGTGTCGGTGATTGAGATGCGAGGGGGTGCACAGCTGTAATGTCAACCAGTCTGGCATGCAAGCATGCCAGCTGGAGGCTATGATATGGCTGTAGTACCTGCACCATTGATATCTTAAGGACTGCAATGGGCAGTGATAGGTGTGTGTCCCATAGACGGACACACAGCGAAGCCACACACATGCCCTGAACGCCTTTCTGGTTCCAACTTGTGTACCAGCATGTTGGCACAGTCCCAGGCTGTGCCTGTCAGCTTTCAGTGGGGCAGCACCGGTGGCTGTGCAGGTGTCTGGCACTGTTGCTGCCACAAGCGGTGGAGCAGAGTGGACCCTGGGGCCGGCGGTTTGGAGGGCAGCAGCAGCAGTCACCCACCAGGTCTAGGGTACAGTGGTCAAGTGGTGGCACATGTCCGCCGCCCTTTGATCCACCCATTCCTGGTCCTGGCGAACAGTGCCCACCTTCAAGGGGTGTTGTGCATCAGGACCTTCCACACCCTGGGGGACAGGATGCTGTTGGGGCACAGTACCCATTGGACGAGCACACCAGCCTGCTGCAGGAATCAGTACAGCTGCAGAGGTGGGTTGCAATGTCTGTGGAGGCACTGTCTGTGGCTGTGGAGTGGCACAGCAGGGAGTATTCTCTGGACCGTGCAGAGCTGGTTCGTATGCGGATGTATGTGACCGCCGCCATTGACAGGCTGACCCAGGCAGTGGTCTCTGTCGTGGATGCCATTGGGCTGCGGTCAGGTGCCTAACACTTTACCCACACAGTTCTTTCCACTCCCGTTACGGCGTCGTGGAGCACCAGGCCTGTGAGTGCTGGGTTCTGCTGTAGCCATCCGGGCACCCCTGGGTACCAGGTTTATTCGACATGCTACGGGCCCTGTGAGGGAGCAAGGTTTTATTTAAATAACACAAATAAGCAACAACAGCAAAGAACATATTGTGGAAAATGATAAATGAAGACATAGGACAAGTGGGCAGGCAGCTGAGGAGCAAAGACAACTGGTTTCTATAAATACACATGCAGCGTTAATACACTTCTTTAAATTGTGTATGTATTGCTGGCCATTCTGGGGGAACAGTAATGTATCTACTACGCACATAAATGCACAATGTCATGTCTACCATGTACATAAATGTTGATGACCTGTCTATTATCTAGAAAATATAAATTTATGTAAACTGTAGCTCAAATATCAGCACTTATGTAATGCTTTTTGTGTGCATGCCTATTGCATAAATATATATGTATCTATATATGGGATATGTAATGAGGATGAATTAAATAAATGGTTTATCTGCACAAGAGGAGTTTGACCTTGGGTAACCTCCCAAGTAGCTTAAGCTATGAGTGAGGTATCTGAGGTAAATTGCTTGAGTGCAAATAAAATTTAACTCACCCACATTGCATATTCCATTTATGCAATAGTGATGGAGGCTTTTTTGAGTGCATTTGGGAGGGATTTAAAAAATAATTGTGGCCATTGTTCCCACTTAGTGAAGAGCCACATACTGAGGAGCTGTGTTAAATTTTGTTTACACTTTAAAATGTCTGGATGATACTGTGTCCTAGAAGATTTTTTTGAGTGATCAGGCAGTATGTTATCTGGTTGACCCTGCATTTAGTGAACAAATGTTTGGAGAGGTGCGGAGAGTGAAAGAGATGCAGGGTGAAATGGATACCAAGCGAGACCTGCTCTTCCTTTTCCTTTTTCTTCTTGCCATTTACATGTTTTTCATCCTACTGTTTAGTTTTGCTGGACTATTTATTTTATCTGGTTGATCCTGACTTTGCTGATTACTCTGTGCCAGGTATTCAGCCAGTGATACTGGGGGTATGTCTGCTGTACATAGGTTTAGTAAAATATTATCAAAGAGCCAAGGAGCTGGTATAGTTTTTATATGAATTTCTTTTTTTTTATTATTTTGTATAAGTATGTATCTGTTTGACCCTGCATTTTAATGAAGTAAACATCTTGTTGACCTTGCATTTCTCAAGTCACCCTATTTGTGTAGTGTGTGGTAGGGGAGTGAGAAAGGAAGGATACAAGGTGAATTATGGGGGTAGGGGGAGGGTTGATGAAGGAAAGTAGGAGATTGTGTTTCAAAAAGAAAAAAGCTCTGCTTCTGGTTTGTGGGAACTATTCTGGTGGGCAGTTCAGTGTGAGACAGATGAATTGTGTAGAGAGAAACAGGAGTCGAAAGTAAGGGACAGGTTTTGATAGCAGTGTGGGCACTGAGCTGCTTGAAGTGAGAACTGTCTGCAGATTTCTGTGCAACTGTAAGCTAGGAAGTAATGCTGGCTGGGGTTTTTGATTAGCAGCTAGAATTTATACAACCAATAGAAACATAGAATTTGTAATCAGATAAGAACCTCCAGGCCGACAACATCTGCCCAAGTGATAAATCTGGAGTTCTAATCTTTATCACACATACAATATATGAAAATAAATGGATATGCACAAAATGACTTTTACATCCATGTTTATTATACACTGTTTTTGTGTTCAAACCTATCACATGGCAGCACATCCGTGCAATAGAGCATCATCAGAAACCCAAGGACTTTGATACGCCAAGTTTCATTCTGATCGGATATGTGGATTCCGAGATCCAGACAGTGAAAATGTAAAATGCTTGTTTTATGTTGATCCTAGCACCAAGATGGTTTGGAATTTTGGTCTGAAATTTTCTGAGTAGAAAGGATTGGACCAGAGAAGTGTATTTCATTGGTTGGTGAAAAATAATAATCCATTCCAGTGTTGAAAGGATTTAAAATTTTTGTTCTGAGCCTGCTCAGTAGGCACTTTAGAATAGATGTTTGAAATGAAAAATCATTTGACTGTATAAGATCCTTTTCATATGGGGCCAATCCTTTTCATGAGGAAAATCCTTTTGTATAGCCACCATTTTATTTTTGAGTTTAAACTTACAAATATTTAAAGTACATAAAAACAATGTCTTTTAAAAAATAAACACACAAACCTAGCTAAATGGGACCCACTTAGCTAGATTATGTGTGTGTGTGTGTGTGTGTGTGTGTGTGTGTATGTATGTATGTTTCAAGGTGGCAGAACTATCTTTTGGGTACCCAAAATCCAAGGTGTCCAGCTTAGCAAAAGGAGCTGTTCACCTGCATTCTGTATCTGAGAACATTGGGACTTTCTTGATTGCTGCAGTGGCAGCAGTGAACCATAATTTCTCTGGTGCCTAGTGGTGTCCCCATTGCCATCCCTTTAGTATGTAATGTTGTCCTGGTGTCTTTTGGCACCCTCGCCTCTGCTCGCCATCCCCATATTGCTGTTCTCTTTCCTTGGTGTCTATTTGCATGTCACCACCCTCCAATTGCCATCCCCACATTTGTCCTTCCCTTGGGTCTATTGGCACCACCCACCCTCAGATTGCTGTCCCTGTGAGGTATTTGTCTTTTCCTGGTGTCTAGTGGCACTTCCACACTCCAGTCACTGTCCCCATAGTGTATTTGTTTTTCCATGGTTTCTAGTGGCACTCCCCACCATCTGATTGCCATTCCCATAATATGTTTGTCTTTCTTTGGTGTCTAGTGGCACCCATCACCCTCTGTTCTACATCCCTGTAATGTCTGAGTCTTTCACATAGTGTCAAGTGACACCCTCTTTCCTCCAGTCATTGTCCCCATAATTTTACTGTCTTTCCCTGTTGTCTAGAGGCACCTCCATCCTCTGAGCACAATCCCAGTCTGAAATAACAAAAAACAACCCTCATTTTTTTTAACCTGCAAACAATAAAATAGTCCTCATCAATCTAACCCCTCACTCCCACCATCTACTCTGCACCCACCACCCCACAACCCCAGTACACCTCCACACACCCTTCCTCACTTGAACAGGTCACAGGTAGAGATGCAGCAACATTTAATTTTGCCTAAGAAATTCCAGTGAAATGGCAATTTGCTGTGCAAAATATTTCACAAAATTTGAGCATTTCATGAAAAACTTTGTGGGTGCAACATGAAAAATAAATTTTGCCTGAAAAATGTGGAATTTTGCTGGCAAAATGCAGAATTTCACCCCGAATGGTGGATGTTTGCCTATGAGTGGCAAAATTCTACTGTTCATGTGTGAAATTCCACATTTTGTGGATGAAATTCCACATTTCACCTGTGGAATTTCACATTCCACACTGGCAAAATATTTTACAAAATGTTTAAATTTCATGAAATATTTCATATAATGAAATTTGTGGATTTTGCTCATCTCTAGTCATAGGATGAAGAGCCACTCTATGATAATAAAAAAAAATCTTGCTGCTGGAACCACTGACTGCAATAGGAGAAACTAAGGTAAGTGTGATTCAATGTATTTCAATGGGGTTTTGAACTTTCATGCATAACGTTCTTATTTTTGCATATTTTGACCCCACATTTTCAACATGGTCATTTTGGGACCCCATTTAATGAGCAGTGGTGGTTGAATTATGCAAATCAAGCCCAAAAGGTGATTTCTCAGTAACTTGGTGAAATCTTCTTTTGGTCAGGATTTGAACATTTTCACCACCCTTATTCATGAGGTGGGGTCATGAGAAGGCTATGTTGAAAATTTGGGTTGAAAATATGAAAAAATGGCAAAGTTATGCAAAGATGTTGAAATCTTACTACATTCACTGATAACTTTGGTAATTTTAAATATTTTGCCCACAATTTTCAACCTAGCCATTTTTTATACCACCTCATGAACATGACAGCTGTCATTTTTCAAATTCTGGCCAAAATGTGTTTTCACACTTGTGGAGTGGAATGACATTTTGATGCCAATGAATGATGTTTCAGAGGGGATTTGAACATTTTCACTACAGGGTTTATGAGGTGGGATAATAGGAAGGCTATGCTGACAATTCAGTGTACAAATACAGTAAAATGCCCAGGTAATGAGTGAACATTGCAGCATTTCATTGTTCACTCATAACAACTAATTTTCATTATTTTGACTCCAAACTTTCAACATAGCTATTTTTCCACTCCACCTCATAAATGTAACAAGTCTAATTTTTAAATCCTGGATGATATGTGTTTTCAAACTTCTGGTGCAAAATGACATTTCAGCCAGTATACTATAAATGGTACATGTTGCATTTATAAGGTGAATCATAAAACAAAATCTTGAAAATCTGGGGTCAAAATTGGGAAAAATATACAATTTTAACAAACTTTGTGTGTAGTGCCACTCTTGACCCCAATGGGTATGCTTTGCAACTTGTGCTGGTGAGCTGAGTTTGGGGTTGATCTCATTGACCCAGCTGGATGGACTGAGGGTAGGATGATGGTGCTGTTATGCAACACCCACCCCAGCCAGGGAATGAAAGGTGCAGGTTTGTTTGCACATGCCTGGGAACCATATAGTGAAGACAACTGTCCTTTTGGCATAGGTCTCTGCACCTCTCCCTACCTTGGGTGGCAGAGGGCCCCTAGGCATTAGCTGATAGATGCACACTTTGCTCTGTGCATCTGTGGATGTGCCCTATGTAAAGTACAGGGACCATAGTGGCCTGTACTTCCACAGCCAACCAGACAGTACCATGAATTTCTCACATTTGTCATTGAGACTGAACTGCAGGGCCTACAGTTTGTGGGCCCTGCACTTCTGTAGATGGATGGAGATTTCTCTCATGCAAGCATCTGCATCTGTTCACACAAGCACTGAATGGACCTGTTTGAATGAGGATAAAATTCCACACTCTCAAAAGAAAGAAATTCTTTGCAAAAACCTAATTACTGCAGCAAGTATGGTAGCGTAATGTCACAAAAGTAGGAAATGTAGTGCTACGGTTTCCAACCCTAATACCCCACATCACTCACCTAGCAGCAAAAGGAAAAAAACATTAGGGTTTTGGGTCTTAGAAGTCTTGGTGAATCAGTGGTGGGTTTTCCTTGGGGTTTGTCAACCCTAAAGCTCACCACTCCCCAGCCCATAGCCTTCAATCTGAAGCACAAGGTACAGCTCAAGCCGCTGCTTATAATGATACACTCTAAAGGTCATACATGTCTTCCACAGGTTGCCAACACAATTTCCTCCTGGCTTTCTTCATGTGTGATGATGTTTGTACAGGGAACAGATTGGCACTTGGGCTGACAATCCCCAATGATGACCACACCACTGATTCACCAAGACTCAAAAGACCCAAAACCATCATTTTTTTCATTTTGCTGCTTGGGTGTGGGGGTGAGACCACATTTCCCTAATTTTGAAGCATTAAATTAACTGAAAAAACAATGTATTTTGCATATATATATATTCTTTAAAAACATATGTTAATGCATCAGTTAGGATTAAGGATAAAGTGACAAAAGTAGGGAACTATGACATTGGGGTTTCCAACCCTAATACCCCAGCCCCACCCTGCACACACCAACAGGCATCAGGTGTGTGCCTTGGGGAAAAGAGCTTAACTAAGTAAGCTGAGATGGGTACAGTATATTAAAATAGGGTGAGGATTGGGATGATGACCCCAAGGCACCCCGACACCTGTTGGTGAGTGGAAGGTGGGGCAGGGGTGTTGGGGTTGAAACCTAACATCATATTCCTACTTTTGTCATTTTATCCTGAACACTAATTGTTGTAGTAATGTAGTTTTTTGCAAAGAATGTCCTTACTTTTTGAGATAGTGTAATCAGAGCCTTATTTCCCACCCATTTAAAGTGTTTGTGATAGAGAAGTGTGTGTATATATATATATATATATATATATGTGGAGTGCACTGTGTGAGTATATATATACATATATATGTGTGTGTGTGTATATACATATATATATATACACACACACACATATACATACATATATACACTCAGTGCACTCTATTTATAACGGACACCGTTATAACAGACAATCAGTTATAGTGGACATAAAGTGATTTTTCCTTACCAAATGTATCAAATCCAATGCATTTTCCTTTGGTTATAATTGGCGAAACATTGCTTATAATGGACACTTTTTAATTTTTTAGGTATTTGTAGTGCATTGGGGGGTGAAGACCAGGTGAAGAGATTTGGCATATGTAGAATTTAGACAGGAGATACAGAGACTAAATTTCTTACAAAATAATTATCCACAAACTGAATAAAATTGTATTAGTTGATTATACTGAAAAAAGTAGTGATTTTATTCTTTAATAAAACCCTTACAGTTCAATTGCCTTCATTCTATTGTCCTGGAACCTCAACATCCAGCCACTAGACTTACTATCTTCTTTGTACCTTCTGCAATAAACTTAATAAAAACACCTCATGTTTCCTGACAGTTAAATAACTCCAAATAAACACACGGTACAGAAACATATATGCTAGGCAGGCTTTTGAGTAATCTGTGAAGTTTTATAGTAGGTTTTCACTCTGATGCCCTGTTCACATACATAGACACACTTAACTCATATGCTCCACCTCCTCTGGATGTAATGGACACTGGATATAATGGACAAGTGCTGGGTGCACAGATGCGTCCGTTATAACAGGCTTGCAATATATATATATATATATATATATATATATATATATATATATATATAGATATAGATATAGATATAGATATAGATATAGATATAGATATAGATATAGATATATATATATATATTATATATATATATATATATATCTATATATATATATATATCTATATCTATATATATCTATATCTATATATATATATATATATATATATACTATATCTATATATATATAGATATATATATATATATATATATATATATATATATATATATATATATATATATATATATATATATATATATAACAGCCCTATTGCTGCATGTAGAAGTCCTTTTAAGTGTAAAATGTATTATATAACTTAAATAGTGTGCAAAATAAAAAAATAAATCGACAATATTGTACACCTGAATCCATGGATGAAACATTATACAGAATGCAAATACCTTCAGAAAAGGCACAACAAATTTTGTTAGATAAATTCTTTTATTTTTTGTAGGGTTGAATAGTTATTTTCCTCACCAAAATGTGTATTCATATGCATGAGTCCGTGAATAAATAAAGATAAATTCCCCGTAATGATAACACTTGGATTCTCATCAGTCTTTGCTGGACTTGACATTAAGGGGACTTCAGGAAGATATTTGCATTTCTTCTCTCATCTGTCTGTAGACCACGGAGGACAGAACATTTTTTTTGGATTTCTCAATTTGTTTTCAGTGTAACAAGAATCTTGTTCACATTCTTTTTCATTTCACTGGTCAACAAAAACATGCATATATATGCTACCAAAGGCTTTATCAGACGCACATTGTAAAACAAGCACTGACAGTAAAATAATAACTATAAACTCTTTGTGGTAAGTAGCCTCTTTGACTTACATGCACAATAAAGTGACATTAGATAACTTGAGATACCCTCTTAAATCATGAAGTGAATCACCTGACATTTGACACCATTACTGTTTTAAAAGATATTGATACATATAGGCATCCATTTTGTGTTTTACCTTTTATTGTTTCAGTAACATTGTTCCAGCACTTTAACAGAATTAAACTACTTAGCTTAGCAACTTTCTAAGCCTAAATGCCACCAACAAGAGTTCATGGCCCAGATATTCAAAAGGGTTGCGCCATGCGCAAGAGGGTTGTGCATGCGCAAGTCCTACATTGCGCCATTCTGCGATATTCAGCAGGAGGCAGTTGCGCCAGTGAAAACAGGTTGAGCAACAGCGTAATGCAAATGAATGCATGCTCAACAGGAGGGGGAGGAACCATGCATAAACTGCGCAACCCGATATTCAGTCGGGTTGTGCAGAGTTGTACAGGCGCAACCCCCAACCTGCGCCTGCACAACTTTGAGCCAAAAAAGGATCAAGTTGAGGGCCACCCACAGGTGAGCTGCTGTATTGCAGGGTGCAACACAGCAGCTGCCAACCGTGGCTGGCCCCCAACTCAGTCCCTGTGCCCCCCCACCAGCCCGATTGCAGGCAGAACGTAAAAACACCTCCCCCGCCCAAACATCTTCTAACGCCGCATCATGGGCAGAACGAGTCATGATTAATCCCACCAGTGCCTGAAGTCATATGGGCAGAATGTAAGATTTTCAACTCGTAATATCTTCGAGAAACCAGTGATCAATCGCCGATCGGCAGAATGTCCAGTGATAACCCCGTCTCCCCTGCGTTTGCGTCCCCTCATCACCACCATGCTTACCACCGCCTCGTAGCCGGGCGGGTAGCATCCACCACCTGCCGCTCATCGCTTCACCGACGACTGTCCAGGGCGCAGAGCCAGAGCCACGGGCATGCAGCCCATACCGCGACATGACAGTCCCAGATTTGTGAATGGGTTCATTCACAAATCTGAACTGTCACGTGTATGGGCTGCACTTCCATTGGCTCTAGCTCTGCACCAACGGGCTTGCAGCCCTACCAGACAGTCAGTCGGGGGCGGCGGGCAGCAGACAGGTGGGATGCTGCCGCCCGCCGCTGCAGGGGGGAGCGGGTGGGGCTTCGTGGGTGGGTGGGGTGAGGGGACACTAGACACCAGGGAGATGTTTGGGGGTTGTCACTGACATTCTGCCCGCGATCGGGCATTATGGTCCACTGACCACCAGGAGATATTCGGTTGGGGAGTCTTTTACATTCTGACCATAATCGGGCACTGGGGGTTGTTTCACGCTCGCCCAAGATCGGGCATTGGGAGCATTTTTGGGTGGGGGTGTTGTTATGATACGCTCTGCCCACGATCGGGCATTGGGAGATGTTTGGGCAGGGGGTTTGGTATACATTCTGCCCGCGATAGGGCATTGGGAGATGTGTGGGCAGGGGGTTGTTTTCACGATGCCCGCTGATCGGGCTGCAGAGCGCGCCAGTCCTCGGCGCTGCTGCCTGGCAGGGGGCCAGGCGAAGTCCTCGGGATCGGCGCACCTACATGCTAATGGCATGCAAATGGGGCCATAATCAGATGCAAATGGCCCCCCCTGTACCTTGCATGAATTATGGCCCCATTTGCATGTCACCGTTTGAATATCAGAAATTTGCACATGGCGCAATGGTACTTGCACCACCGCAAGTTTAATGCTCAACTCTGACAACTTGCGGTGGCGCAAGTTCCACTGCGCCATGCACAGTGGCTGTGGCTGGGGGGTGATATTCAAAGGAGTTGCTCAATAATGCAACTCCTTTGAATAACACCCCGGCCACACCCCTGCGCAACTATTTTGAGCAGTGCAAGGGCTTGCACCTCAGAATGGCGCAGTTTGAATATCCAGGCCCATGAGTTTGGTCCCTTAATTACTGATGGGCTACGTAGTGCATAAGGGAATAATGAATGCAATAAAACCAATTATCTGCAATCTAAATCATACAAAAAATCTATTTGTTTCTCTAACATTGAAATGCTAATTAATTTCCCAGTCCACCTAAAGGAAACATTTTATTCGCATTGATCTATGCTTTCAATAAATAATGTTATTTTTTTTTTTGTAAAATATGCATGTCTACACAACCCTATTTTTCCATCTGATGAACTCAAAACCCTGTATTATAATTGGATATTCAGGCATAAAAGGCCCCAGAAAGCACTGTTTTGAATCCATAATGCATTATACTACAAGAAAGATTCAGGGCTGCATAAACCATCATTTTAATCCAGCTATTTCTACAGTGCCACTCATGGTTTTGCATAATAACATTGCTGTTTGAATATTCTAATGTTCATTTTTTATCTGTATATGATGCAAATCAAAATATCTACATGTTTGCCTTCTACCATCTCTAAACAACACTATAAAGTTGGAGTCATTAAATGGGGGTGAACAAACAAAGGAAGACACACTCCAAATGCAGCATCTCAAATACAAGTCTTTGAAATGCACTGTGCATTTTTTTTATTTAAGATCACAGCCGGAGCAGCACCACTGATAGAAAATTAAATAAATAAATTACCCTTTGATGAAACAATCTGGTATTGACTTTCATTTCCTTTCTTTGACCAGGTGTGACTTTAAAGACACCAACAGTTTTTTTTCAACACTGGCCCAATTGCACTATTGCACACTGTCCCTGAGCCTTGCCAATGTCCCAACTCCTTTATAATATTTCATGCACTTCAGAGGTGGAAATTGTTAAATTGAGCATGTAATATTTTTGCTGGGGGTGGAGAAAAGAGAGAGAGAGAAACAAACTCGACATAATCGTTCTCCTTGAGCCAAGCCAAAAAGGAGAATCACTCTCTCAATTTGTACCTAAATTATATGATCATTTAAAAAGCTTAAAAGCCCAGTGAAATTGGATCAGAGAATCATCACCAACTTTCATTATTTCTAAGTTGTGTGATTGAATTAAAGGGCAGGAGATGGCATGGAAGGAGGATGGATGGGGATTGGGTATGTAACTGTGGTATTAAATTCTAATTAGAGATACAGGAAATCAATGAGAATGATCTTAGACAGCTCAGTCCCCCAGTGCCAGCCCAATAGACTAATGATGTTTTACAGCTGTTTTAGTAGCATTTTCACGTGGCTAGAATATAATTTGTGGTTAGCATTTGTTGATCCTGTAATTGGAGCACATATGTTTTTTTATTAGGATAATGTTATGCAGGTGAAAATTAACTGCAAAACGTATATGAATTTGTGCTTTTTAAATTTTATTTTACAAGTACTGGCAGTTGAGTGCAAATATATAATTAAGATACTCTCTCATTGTGTTACTTATTGAAAAATTAGTATTTTTTCAGTACAGTTACAGTATGATGTTTGTGAACGGGTGACAGATCTGCTCTTGCCAACTTCTTTTTCAGTATTCCAGTATTCTTCACTGAACATAATGTCATTCATGAAGTGATTTCTCTATACTACAGCTTGAATGTTGTGTCTGCCAGGGTCATCCTATAGTAAACTGGCAAATGTAATTTGGAAAGTGATAACAGTATTCCTTATCTGTTGTCTTTAATTAAATTACATCTGTCCTGCTTCTATTTGTCTCTGCAGAAAATTAAAAAAAATGAAAGTGTTTGGACCAAAGAAACAGATATCATGATACTGCATTCACCATCAGTTACAGCAGGTGCAGTTGGCTCATTGAGTTGGGTGACACACTGTGTGGATTGGATTATGAGCAGTCCATTTAAAGCCCATTTAAAGAGGAAAATAAAATGTATTGCCTTGCTCTGACTGTGTATTACCTGCATATTCAGATTGATTGTGGAAATACATAGGTGGCTAATGACATGTCACTGCTGGTATTCTGTAATTGTTTGCAGCAGTGGTTCTTTGAACAGTATTTTGGCTACAATGAGTTTAAAACAAGCTGTCTAATAATAGACCTGCAATGATAATTTCCTTGTAATCGAGGCATCAGGTGCCACCAGTAGTAGTACTGCCCTGCCACCCAGTGCAGGGGCTTCTGCAAGAGGATTACCAGGACACCAACAACAAGAAGCTGCAGATGCTGGCTAACACACCTGAGACTATGCCAAGAGCCTGCAAGCAGGTATGTTCTGACAGGGCATGGATGCGACATGCCTCTTAACAGAAATATGAAGAAACTGAGCCATGCTATTAGACTGGTGCCTTGATTGTTGCATTTGGTTACCAGTCAATCAAATGAAGCAGTGGTTCATAGCCATTGTGGAAATTGCACAACGTTGTACAGAACTAGTAGTAATAAATAATTTATGGTACAGAAATATTAAGAAGTAATTTATGGACCAGTTTACTGTATCCCATGACCCTGATCTAAAATTAAATGTGTTGTAAATCTAAACAAATGGTAGCAAAAAGATAGAAAAAAATTATACTAGGAATTATACTAGGAAGGCATAGACATACAGAAGGCCAAGGCCTATATAAGCATTCTCCAGCCAAGCTTCTACATCAAGAAATTTGTCTTAATAATATTTTGTCAAGACCCTGTTAAATTTAACATGGTCTGTATTTTGTAATAGTGAACTTGGTAATGAATTCCACAAGGGATACTTCTTTGAGTAAAAAGAATCTCCTTTTATTTGTTCTTGGTATGTTAGTGACAACTGATTGTTATGACTTCTTAGATTGCAGTTCTGCGCCTGCTATAGGACATATCCATCTGAAAAAAATAGCTCTTCATCCTTGTGCATTTTATTCATAAATACGATGTACCTCTTTTCTTCTCAACTCCAGAGAATACATCCCCAAGTCCCCAGCCTATCCCCATAACTTTTGCTGGACAAATTTGAG
Organism: Neoceratodus forsteri; assembly: GCA_016271365.2. Lineage (NCBI taxonomy): Eukaryota > Metazoa > Chordata > Ceratodontiformes > Ceratodontidae > Neoceratodus > Neoceratodus forsteri. The sequence goes on along the minus strand of CM057450.1, from coordinate 849,228,708 downwards.
ACCAATTTAGTCATTCTCCACTGCACCCCCCTCCAGTCTATTCACATCTCTCCTTAGATGTGGGTTCCACAAGCGAGAACAATAATCCAGGTGTGGCCTCACGTGGGTCCTATATAATGGCAGAATACATCCCTATTTCTTGAGGTGAAGCCCTCATTATACATCCTATTAGTTCATTTGTTTTCTTTATTATGTTATTAAAGTGTTTCTGAAAGGATAGATCGATCAATTAATACTCCTAAATCTTTTTGTTGAGTTATAGATTTTAGGACTTGGCTATTTAGTTTATAATGATGTTGCTGTTTTTTATGTCCAAAATGCATAATAACACATTTGTCTACATTAAAGGACATTTGATTTTTATCTGCCCAGTATTCAAGTTTTTTTTTTAATCATTCTCCAGTTTAAGGCAGTCATGTAAAGTTTCTACTGATGCTTCTAAATTAGTATTGTAAGCAAATTTTATGACAAAACAGCTTGTATCCTCAGTCATGTCTGATATGAATATGTTAAACAAATTAGGTCCTAGGACAGATCCCTGAGGCACTCCACTACTCACAGTAAGAGTTCCTGATGTGTGACCTCTAATACATTCTGATTGGGTACGATCGTTTAACCAATCTTCCACCTAGTTTGTAATGTGGTTATTAATACCTAATGATCTTATTTTAGAGATTAATTGTCCGTGTGGAACCTTATTGAAAGCCTTACAGAAATCATGATATACTATGTCCATAGGTATATTTGATTTCAATCTTTTGCTGACATATTCATAGAAAATCATGTTTGCAGATAAATGAGATCTGTTTCCTCTAACTCCATGTTGTGATTTATCAATCAATCCTTTAGTTATTAAGTCTTTTTCGAGTCTAGTTTTGAGTAATGCTTCAAATATTTTGCCAATTATACTAGTCAGGCTATTAGGTGTGTAGTTTGTTATGTCAGAGCAGTTACCCTTTTTAAAAATAGGTGTCACAACTGCTGTTTTCCAATCCTTTGGTACATTATGTGAGAGTAGTGATAAATTGAAGGGTTTATAAAAAGGTTCGACTAGCCACTCCTTGATTTCTTTTAATAACCTCGGATTCAATTTATATGGCCCTGGAGATTTGTGGGTGTTCAAAGTATTTAATTTACTAATGATCTCTGGTTATTTCCATTGTATTGTCCGTTATTATTTTTTTTACTTTGTTTAATGTCACAAACAGATTTTACATTGAAAACTGAGCAAAATATTTATTAAATTCCTCTGTTGTATCCTGCAGTGCAGTTTCATTATTATTGATAATTAAGGGCCCAATAGTTCTTGATATTGGTAATTTTTTAATGTAGGAGAAAACACTTTTCACCATCTTTGATATGAGCTTGTCTGTTTTCGAACCTAATCTTTTCAGTTTTGATTTTGATTTTACCTTTCTTCAGAGACATATTATATTTCCATCTATTGTAGTCACTATCATCTCTTTTCATAGCTTTAAAATTTATTTTCTGCTGTTTAATTAGTTTGAATATAGTCATATAACCCAAGGTGGAATCTTTCCCTTTTTGTTATAAACAGACCTCGTGGGAACATGTTTAACTTCTATTTCTAAAATGTTATTTTTAAGTTTTAACCATAAGTCATTACAAGATGTTATCTCATTATCCCATTTCCAGTTTAACAGTTCTTGTTTTATGGCATTGAAATTTGCTCTCCTATAATTTTTAAAAATTGTTTTTCCTATCACTGGTTAAGATTGTAGAGTGCATTTAAAAGTTATAATCACATGGTCACTATTATGTAAGGGGGGTTTAGCTATGATGTTGTTAATCTTATCAGGAATTCCCGTCAGTACTAAGTCAAGGAAATTGTTATTTCTAGTTTGTATGTGATTCAACTGCTGTAAACCATTTGTCAGACATAAATCCAGGAATAGATTTTCTTGCCAATTACTACCTATATTATTCTTCCAATCTATCCCTGGAAATTAAAGTCTCTCATTTGTATCATTTCTTTGTATTTTGTTTTATCATTTATACTATTCATGATTTCTTGATTTGTCTCCAGGATTGTATTTGGCGGTCTATAACAAAGACCAATAAGTAACTTTTGATAGTCTGTCTCCTAGTATTTCAGCCCAGATAGTTTCACATCAATTATTTTCTGCTGATTCTATGACCTGTTTGGATTTAATTCTATCTGTTATGAATAAAGGCACCCCTCCCCCTTTTATATCTTTTCTATTTTTGTAATAGGTTATATAACTTGGAATATTTTTAATCCAACCTGAGCTATCATTCTACCAAGTCTCAGTTATTGCTGCTACATCTATTTTTTTCTTTCTTTAATATTTGAAATTCATCCAGTTTAGTACTGTGTAAGCTCCTAGCATTTGTTAATAAAAAATTTAAAGCTAATTTACTGTTTTGTCTTATTTTTGTTTTAGTATTGTTTTCAGTGGTTATAGTCAGTGTAGCATTTTTTTGCATTGGTAAGCAATAGTTCCATTTGCCCTTATTTAATAGTTTTTGTTTGATTAATTGCACTGTAAATTGAATACCCCTAATAATATTGACCCTTGTCTACTTAAATGCAACTGATCATGCCCATAAAGTTAATTTCTGTTTTCAAATTTTTCCCTTGATCTTATGCAATTACTTTTATTTATGAGACTCCATTTATGGAGCCAGTTATTAAAATGTTTGATATTGCATGCCATGCGATAATTTGCCCTGGGTACTGGTACTACTTCGATATCACTGAGGTTGCATATTTATCTTGCATACACTTTATAGCGATTTCCATATCCTTCTATATCTTGTTTCCCAAAATTGTTAGTACCAGCATGTAATACCACAGTTTTAGGTCCTAATACATTTTGTAATATTCCTGGGATTAATTTTGTGATATATTTTATTGTTGCCCCACTATAACTGCAGCTGGTTACATTCTCTTTATTTCCTCTAGTTATATATCTATCTGTAAATTTAGTGATAGAATCATCCAGTATAAATATTTGTTCTGGTGTGTCATTTATATTCCTTGTATCATTACATTGGTTACTTGAAATGTCATTCTGACCATCAATTAGATTATTTATTTCTATGGTTTCATTAATCAAATTTCCTATAGGGTGCCCTTGAATTGGTTGCATCAAAGCTTGAGGTATGGGGGGGGTCCCAAAGTAGTTGTAGTATCTGTTTCTGTGGTTGATGGGATCAATAAGATAGGATTGGATTCTAACAAGGGTTGGGCTATGAGCGGGGACCCAGTAAGGGTAGTATTAATTCCAGGGTTTGTTTCGTAGATATGGGAGTTGATTGAAGTAGTGGTATATTATCTGTTTCAGTTATTAAGGAAAGGGGTCAAAACTATTAAAAGAGGTAATCTAAAAGCTTCTGCTTTTCTTCTTTTTTTTTTTTTGACTGGTCTTTTAATTTGAAAGTCATACCAGTCATCATCAGGACTTTCTTGCATTTTGTTTTCCTTATTCATTTCCTAGAAATTGTTTGGTTTGGCCAGTGGTCTGGGGATACAACTACCTGATTATTTGGTAAGGGAGGACCTGGGGATGCAGCTACTTGATTGTCTGGTAAGGAGGAACTATATTCATTTCTACATTGGAGCTTTCTTCCAAGGGAAAAAAGAGCTTCATCTTTTACCATTTTATTTAATAAATCCTGTTGGCTGATTTCCAAGGCGTTTAGTCTAGTGCTGAATAATGAATTTTCAATAGTCATCTCTTTGTTCTGTTTGCACGTTAAACATGTAAAGAGAAAACAAGTCTAGGCAATGTCTGAAAACACATACATGTCACACTCAACACAAAGTGTCCCACTTTGTCATTAAGTATAACTGTTTGATCCATTTCTTTCACTAAATGTAATGTTTAAAGTTTATACCCAAACCCGAGAGCATAGACCTGTGTGTTAACTTGTTAACCGTTTTAATGAGGTAAGCACTCCTATTATGCACAAAATCATGCCAAGCACCAACGAGCTTGTAACTGTGCATTTTCTCTACATGATCCTCTGCACACACCTGTCATAACTACAAACAGAGCAGCTAGAGGAGTGATAAATGTAGAAATAGTGTAAGATGTATCTGAAATGCTTTACATTTTAAAGAGAGAGTTTTTGGGGCAATAAAAAAATACGCTGGCTTGTGTTTTATCTACAGAAGCCCAAGTAGTATGATTGATGCTATTCAAATAAGTAATATCCAAACTTAGTAAAACAACTCTGGTGTTCTGCACTCTAACTGTGACTGACTATTGGCTATAATGTCATGCAATTTTCACCAAGCAGTATCAAGGCTACTAGAGTAGGGAAGTCCTGACTTATGGATCTGCAGTTCTCCATATCATAAATGTAAAAAATGTGATAATAAGCTATACCTCTGTTTCTAATGTGCAGCACCCTGACACTCTAACATGCATACCACGCATGCGAGATTTGCATCTCTGTGCATGTCTCAGCACGCCAAGTGCACACCCTGCTTGTAGCAGGGCAGTGCTTTAAATAGTATATGCAACCTGGAAGTATTCCCAGGGTCACACTGTCTGCCAAAATAACAAACTTACAGATAACTATTTAAAAGTTGTACTACTGCCACTCATGTGTGACAGATAAGTTTTAAAATAACAGCCCAAAAGGAAAATGTAGGTCCATAGTAAAACTACAGAAAACTCTCTTGCTGCAGCCTGCAGAACTCAAATTACAAGACGCCAGAGACGTATTGCAAGACTTAAAATAATCTGGCAAATTTAAAAACACGTAAGCAAATAACATCAGCAACAAGGTATATTGTAATCAGCTGCAGCCAGAATGACTGCCTGCTGTAGTCAGCTTCTCACATTGATGCCTGCTCCTAGCAGGGTAGTGCTTTTAAGTAGTATATGCAACCCGGAAGTATTCCCAGGGTCACAGTGTCTGCCAGAATAACAAACTTTACAGATATCTGTTTAAAAGTTGTACTACTGCCACTCATGCATGACAGATAAGTTTTAAAATAACAGCCCAAAAGTTAAATGTAGGTCCATAGTAAAAACTACAGAAAACCTCTGCTCCTGCAGCCTACAGGGCTAAAATTACAAGACGTCAGAGACGTATTGCAAAACTTAAAATAATCTGGCAAATTTAAAGACACATAAGCACATAACATCAGCAGTAAGGTATATTGTAATCAGCTGCAGCCAGAACAACTGCCTGCAGTAGTCAACTTCTCACATTAAATGAATAGGGAAAACAATTTCCCAGAAAAATACTGTTAAGTTGGACATTTTAGCAGCATGTATTTCAGTGGCTATCTGTCACCAAGTCGATATATTAAGGGTCAAAATCAGCTCTTGTCCTGACCCTAAGGCACTGTTGCCCCAGAGTGTATGGTAAGATTTTATAGCAGAGAATTATCGTGGTCCCATAAATGCAGTAAAAAACAAGCATTTGTCAATGCCAAATGTTTGCTTTCTAGTATTAGCATTGGAAGTGCATGAGTTAGACAGATGCAGAATAGGAATGGCAGTGAAGTACTGAAGTGGCAACAACCCCACCTCCACCCTGCAGAGATGGACAGGCATGTCAGTCTGTACAGGGTGGGACGTTATGGTTAGAAACCCTAATGCCCTGGGCATTTGTTGGTATTTGCAATACACATTTTCAGCATGGTCTTTTTGTGACCCGCACCTCATGAAAGCATTTGTGACCTCTGCTCATGAACAGTGTCACTGTGATTTTCGTTATCTGTCTAACAGTTGATTCCTCACAGCGACCATGCCATTCTGTGCCAGATGTGCGAAAACACATTTTGGGCAGGATGTGAAACATGACAACTGTAATGCTCATAAGGAGGTGTGCAAAATGGTAATGTTGAAAATCTTGAATGAAAATATCACACATTCTCGGTTATGAATGTGTGTGGAACTGTGCAATGCACACTGTAACATAGTCATTTTGTGGAGTTTTGTCACCTAATGTTCAATTTAGGCATTTTGGGATTTTCTCATGAACAGTGTCACTGTAATTTTCTTAATCTGCCCCAAATATTGATTTCCCACAGTGACTGCGCCATTGTGCATCAGATGTGCAAAATACATTTGGCCAGATGTGAAAGATGACAGCTGTACTGTTCATAAGGAGGAGGAAAAAGCCAGTGTTGACAGTCTGGAGGAAAATATTACAGATTCTCAAGTTACGGTATGCATGGAAATCATGCAATGCACGCTTAGAAGCGTAGTAATTTTGGGGATTTTTTCCTCAAATATGCAACATAGGCTTATTGGGAGGCCACCTTATGAACAGTGACATTGTAGTATCATTAATTGGTCCTGTAAGGTGATTCGATGCAGTGACTGCAAAATCACATTTCAGGACCAAATAACCACATGACAGTGACTGAATTCATGAGGTGAGGACCCAAGAACCCCATGTTGAAAATTTGTTGCCAAAATTCACAAAAATGGCTGAGACATCCACCTAAGTTGAGAAAAAAACATTTATGCCATTATAGAACTTACTGGCATTTCTTCAGTTTGTGATTGGCTTTGAATAGTGCAGATGTGTTCCCACTCCACCGAAGATTATCGTGTCAGGCTCCAGAGATAAGTATGGGGTGAGGGGGGTTTGGGGATGTGCAGTATGCAGAGGGTGAGTGCGGGTTGGGGAGGGGGCACCAGAGACAACGAGGGACTGTTTTCACAGAGGAAAAAGAAAAACAAGTACATTGCTGGACATTTCTTTCTTTTACAGGGACAACTGGCATGCTGGGGTGGGCATGAAAGTGCCTTTACAGTACATATTATAGTATATATTCATTGCATAAAACTCTGTTAATGCATTAGTTAGGGTTATTTCTAAGAAATAAGAGTTTGCATAACCCTAGCAACAGTCAGTGGATGTTTGCATATTTTATTTTTGCTAAAGTGAGTCAGTGATAATAGCAAATGGCAATAATAAATGTTTGGTAGTATAATTTACCAACAACATGTGACAGCAAGAGTTGTAACATCCAAAGCTAACCATACTATGCTGCTAATGAGTATTTCCAGTTAATGCAGCAGTATTGCAGAATATGATGGTGCTAGTTTCATACCTTAGCAGCATGTGGAAAGTACTATGTATGTGTCAGCTGTGTCTGTCCTGGTACCATGTGGCTATGTGGTAGCAGTGATACCTGCAGCGAGCCAATCATTGAATTGTGACACATAAAAACAATGCTTAGAAAGTTTGTGCAGACTAAGTGTCAAATAATGAAAATTATATGGCAGCTAGAATGTGTCATCATACTGTGCTGGCAGTATAGAGTCGATCATACTGTATTTGTTTTCATTACATAGCTGTATGGGAAAGGACTACAGTGTTGTGACTATTAGTGCTTACAGATGTGACTGACTGGTACAGTGTCTTACAATCTTACATGTGTCTTGCATGTGTGTGTGTGTGTGTAGGTAGGGTGGGGGGAATGCGGAATTAGGGGTTTGAAGATGGGAGCGTGGGGTGGGGTGGTAACCATAACACCAAATTTCCATCCTTTTTTCAATGTAGAAACAACCCTAACTGATGCATTAAAGAAGTTTTTTGCAATGAATTTCCCTTCTTTTTGAGAAAGTGTAATGTAAATTGTAAATGGTATGTGTTAATGGGAGTGTGGGCCCTCTGGGCCCTACACTTCCTTCACATTGTCCATTTTTTTTGCATAATGGGATGCATATGTGTGAGCATGGGTACTGTGGGCTCTGTGCTCCCACTGACACTTCACAGTGGAGCCATACAGCAGCCCTATAGTGCCAGGAATCCTTGTAACACAAAGTTGCTGATTTCTCAGGAACCATTGCAGCCACAAAAAAATTCAAATAACCCTACAATCATGACAACCACCACTTCTCACAACAACAACCAATTGACCAAACCAATATCTAACATCATTTATGAGCTACAGGCACTGGAAAGCACAGGAAGGCACCCATGGAATCCTTGGAACATGTTTTGCCAATATCTCTGCAACTGTAGCAAGTAGGAAAAAACTCCACTGCTGGTGTCATCTACTATATCAAACTTCTTTCAGCAAGTTAGTTCACTTAATGGTGAACTAAGCTGCCAGTAGTGAAAAATCTGCATCACTCTTAGTTTTGAGATATGAGTGCCGAAAGGCATGACAGGCGCTGCAATGTTATACTATGGGAAATTGCTCAACTTTGGAATGCTGTAACTTTGTGCCCCTTGAATGTTTTGGCACCAAACCACCAAAAGGCACATCTGTGGGACCAAAGCTTGCTACCCTGAAAATTTCAGCCCATAAGACCCTACCGTTTGGTTGCAAGGGAGTGCCAAAGATTTGCAGTTATTTTGAGATGGCTACCTCCTGAAAGTAAAAAGGGGCATTTGCAACAGTAAAAACAGCTTCTCACAAACATTTTGTGATTTTTGCTAACTTTTCCCATTGACTATAATGGGAAATGTGTTTTTTGAATAACTTTTTAATGGTTTAATATTTTTTCATCAAATCTTCGAAAGGCACATCAGTGACCAAGGCTGCATCTTCCCAGAAGTTTTCAGACCAAACAGACAAACCATACGGGTTGTGGGCACAAGCAAAGAAACACACAAAAGTCTGGGGTTTTTTTTGCATTTTTGGTATTCTGTAGCTCCACAACCATACATTTGACCATAACAAAACTTACCAGATCCAGAGATCTATGGTGCCAGACCATGCATACAGGCTTTTAGATAAATCTGTTAAAGGTGGCAAAGTTATTAAGGTGCAAAATATGACATTTTGCATTAAAGTGGCTACTTTACCTAACTATGTGGCTCTACTGTGCCACTATAATATATACATATTCTGAGCCATAGAATTTTTGTGTGTGTGAACTTCATATGCATTTTCCTTGATTGAACTGATTTGCAACAGCAGACTCAGTGATCAAGCACTATGCTGCATGTCACCCAGTCTATCCTCTTAAGAAAATGTGTGTTTTTGGGATAAATCATTCAATATATTATTGAACTTTACTGTTCAAAGTCTTTTCAGATTGAACAGTAAAGTTCAAACTGTTCAAAGGTTTGAATGTTTACCATTTCTACTATTATTACATTAGCTAGTGATGGGCTAAATGATTCTCCCCACAAAAACAAATATTTGCCCTGTTTATTTCAACATTATAAGATAAAAATAAATAAATTATATGAAAGGGAGACCTAAATACAGGTCTTGTTCATTAATTGCCAAGCAGTACTTATGCGGCAAAGCAGTTTTAAAACTGAGGAAAAAAACAAGATGGCTGACATCATGAACACTATTTCTCTGAGCAAATCCTTCAGTGATACGAACGTACAGACATACGAATTTGCCAGCAGATAAAGACCTTATGGTCTATCAAGTCTGCTTGAGTGTGCAGCCAGCTACCTTATACTGCAGCTTCCCCTCCGTCCCCTCCCCTGTCCCTCCCTCTTACTCTATCCCATCCCCTTTTGAAGCAGTCCACTGTTGTATAGGATATCACTTCTGCAGGCAATGCATTCCATCCAGGCACCACTCCCTCGGTAAAAAAGTGTCTTCTCATTTCCCTCCTGAACCTTCCCCCCTCCAATCTGAGATCGTGACCTTAAGTGTTCCTACCCTCCCTTAACTTGAATAGTCACTCTGTGCCTGTCTTGTTTATTCCCTTCATGTATTTGAAGGTTTCAATCATATCCCCCAGTCTCTTCTCTCCTCCAGTGAGTACATGTTCAGCTCCCTCAACCTGCTCAGGTAGGGTATGTTCCATTGTCCCTGGATCATTTTTGTTACCCTGAGCTGCCCCTTCTTCTGTAACTTAATGTCCCTCTTCATGTATGGGCACCAGTCCTACATGCAGTACTCCAGGTGTCACCTAACCAGTGACCTATACAATGGCAGGATCACCTCCAATCTCCTTGAAGATATACCCCTGGCAATACAACCCAGCATTTTGCTAGCCTTTGCAGTTGCTTTCCTGCATTGTGTTGAGTTGTTCATTGAGCCCATTATAATCACCCCCAGATTCTTCTCCTCCTCTTTCATGGTTAGCTGACCCCTCCCCAGGTGGTAGCTCCTTTTGGGTTTTTGCCCTGAAATGTAGCACCTTACACTTTTAGGCATTGAACTCCAACTGCCAGGTGTCCAACCAGGTCTCTAATTTTGACAGATCATCCTGTAACCCATGCCACCTTCCCAGGTCATCTACTACTGCTCCTATCTTGGTGTCATATGCAAACAAACTGATCTTGCTCTTGATGCCCATTGAGATGTCTGATATGAACAACCCAAACAACACCAGTCCCAGCACTGAGTCCTGCGGTACTCCACTTGTCACTGCCCTCGGAGATGAGTGCTACCCTCCTAGCACCACCCTCTGCTGCCTTCCCCATAACCAGTTTACTACCCATCCCACCATTTTCACCCCTGCACCTGTACCTGTAAGTTTACTACCCAGCCTCCCATGTGGCAACAGTCAAATGCCTTACTAAAGTTCAGAAATAGATCATCCACTGTATGGCCCTTGTCCAACTGTCTAGTTACCCAGACATACTAATCCACTAGGTTGGTCTGAGAGGATCTACCCATGACAAACCCATGCTGCCTAATGTCCTACAGCCCATTGGTCTCCAGAAAGGACACCAGCCTCTCCTTCAGGATTGTTTCCATCAGTTTTTCCATGATGGATGTGAGGCTTACCAGCCTGTAGTTTCCCACTTCAACTTTGGGACTGCTGTTATGTATGGGTACAATATAAGCCATACTCCAGTCCTGAGGTACCCTTCCTGACATAACAGTTCAAACAGTTTTCATTCGCCTACCTGTCTAGCCGCTATCACAAAAAATGTTAACATTTAAAAATGGTGACATATCTTTTCACCAAACTAACCAATGGCACACCCTTTACACAGACCCCATCATCCCCTGAAAATTTCTGGAAAAAAATCATTTAGTCTGGGCTGTAGTGAAAGCAAAAATCCTATGTTAAGTGTAGGAAAAGTGGCAATTGTACACTTTTTCACTCCATGTCTCAAAAACCATACAAGATACCATTACAAAATTGTCCACATTTGAGATACTGGCAGAATGACCATGCATGCAAATTTTAACTATTTCATCAAAGAATGCCATGTTAACAAGGTGAAAATTGCAGTTTAACACAGAAGTGACATACCAACCTTAACTATAGGAGTGCTATGTATCCTATAATATATTATTCTTTGCAAAAAATTCCATTAATTCATGAGTTAGGTTAATGTAACAAAAGTAGGGAAGTGTGGTGTTAGGTTGCTCAACCCTATCCTGCAGGCAGCAAACCAGGCATGGGGTGTGCTTTGGGGTTCTCAAGCCTAACCCTTACCCTCTTCCAACAGTAAAGAAGCTGAGATATGTACAGTGTATGAGAATGGTGTGAACATTGCAGTGGGGAACCACAAGGCACACCCATTGCCTGGTTTGCTGCCTGCAGGGTGGGGGTGGGGTGTTAGGGTTGGGAACCCTAACACAACATTTCCTTACTTTTGTTACTTTAACCCTAACTGATCCATTATCAGAGTATTTTGAAAATAATTTCCTTACTTTTTGACATAGTATAATAGTATTCCCATCTTCCTGTGAGGTCCCTGCATTCCCATCCATCCATAGATGTGTTTATGTACGTTGCTCTAAATGCATTTTAGTCAAAACAGAAACCCAATTGTCAGCTTAGCCTTGTTATTACCCCACCTAATGAACACTGTGCTGAGAATTTTCAAATCCCTCTAAAATGTCATTCCACAGCACCGCAATATCATTCCATGCCACAGGTGAGAAAACAGATTTTAACCAGGATTTGAAAATGACAGTTGCCACGTCTCATGGGGTGAAGTAAATAAATGACTTTGCTGAAAATTTGTGGTGAAAATATTAAAATTACCCAAGTTACAAGTGAGCATAGTTAAATGTAAACACATGTGCATATATTTGCCATAGTTACATATTATGACACCAGATTTTCAACATAGCCTTATCACTATCCCCCACATCATGAATAAAGGCAGTCAAATCTTCAAATCCACCCAAAAAAGGTGTTTTGCCAAGCAACCCATGAAATCTCCTTCGGGTCTGATTTTGCAAAATTGTACTGACATTGTTCATGAGATGGGTCCCCAAATGCCATGTTGCAAATTTGGTGTCAAAATATGTAAAAATGCCCAAGTTATGCATCAAAATTGAAAACCACATTAAAATACACTGAACCACATTTACTTTAGTTTTTCATATTGCAGTCACCAGTTCCAGCTGCAAGATGCAACTTCGATCAGAGAGTGAATCCTCAGCCTGTGACATTCTCACATGAGTGAGTGTGTGTGGGGGTGTACTAGGGATTGTGGGGTGGTAAGTGCTGTCTAGAAGGTGGGGGTGTGGGGATACGGGTCAGATCAGTGAGGGACTGTTATCTTTTTTGTAGATTATAAAACAAATTGAGGACCATTTTCTTTATTTCAGACATGGGGACAGTGATTGGTGGGTGAGGGAGTGGTACTAAACACTAGGGGAAATATCAGGGATGATGACTGGAATGTTGCAGATACCATTAGACACCAGGGATATATTATATTCTAGGAGGGACACTAATTGGTGAGTGGCAGGGGTTCCATCAGACACCAGAGTCAGAATGAAATACATCAGATGGAGATTGGAGGGTGGAGTGTGCCACTAGATACAAGGGAAATACATGAAATAAATGGTATGGTGATCAGGGGGTTGGGGGTGCCACTAGACACCAGTGAAATGCATAACATTAACAGGACAGCTATCAGAATGAGATACAGCAAACAGCAAAGGATTCTCCATTCATGAAAAAGGATCTTTTTTCATGACTCATGATATGAAATAAGATTCTTTTTTTGTATCATGCAGTCACAAAAAAAGATTTATAGTAGTACTACAAAAGAAAATTACAAGGGCATGTCTGCAACAATAAAGTACAGATTGTGACTAACAGAGTCACGATGACCCAGCTAGATGTGATGGTCTCTCTCCAGATGTCAGTTTTGTGGCTTTTGAATTTTTTTTGGGGGGGGGCAAGGTGGTGGCAAATGAAAAAGGATTATCCCAGTATGGAAAAGGATTCCTTTTTCATTATGTTGGCATGCTTGCACAGTCAACATCTTGTGGTAGTGCAGCTTTGGAGGCGCAGTCACTGTTGGGCGAATGCAGGACACGCACCAGTAGGTGTGTCCTTCATTCCCCAATCAGCCTGCATGCCGGCGCTACACCGTGCATACATAATGTGGTGAGCACATCTAAGAAAAGGTCCACTGCAATCTGAGCAAAGCTTGTCAGATGCAGCGGACCTTCCCTGAATGTGCTCACCAACATTATGAGCATGGCGGCACAGAGGCCGCTAAACTGCCAACTTCAGGGTTGCCCAATCCCCCTTTCAGTTTACCCACCCTCTGTCTGTGCTGATGGGGAGCCCACTCATCAGCATAAAAGCACCCCATTTGTTAAATGCCGAGTGCCCAATCTCCTGTTCAGCTCCCGGCTTCTTTGTGTACAACGGGGTGACCAATCCTCGTCTGCATTAATTCCTCCCCTTGTGTTGTGTGCCAACGAGGGTGCCCAATCCCCATTGGCTACAGACCCCCAAACAGTTAAGTGGCATGCTGGGAGCCCACCCCAGCATACCAAATTCTCTACAAGAAAAAAACTGTCCTGCAATGTTCTATTTATTTTTAGCTGCAAAATGAAAATAGTCCCTTGTAGTCTCCCTGCCCCCCACCCGCAGTGACCCTCTGTGCACCCTGCCTTCCCACACCACCCTCACCCCATACTTACCTCCGGAGTCTGGCACAATGATCTTTGGTGGACCGGGAACACATCTGCACTCTTCAAAGCCGACCATGAACTGAGGAAATGCCGGTAAGCCGTATAATGGAATAAATAGGGTTTTTTCAACTTTTATGCATATCTCAGGCATTTGTGGGAATTTTGGCCCCACATTTTCAACATGGGGTTTTTGGGACCCCTCCTCATGAATTCTTGCACTGTGATGATGTTATTCGGTCCCGAAAGGTGATTTCACAGTTACTGCATGGAATCACCTTTCGGGACTGAGTAATGAAATGACAGTGCCACTGTTCAGGAGGGGGGCTATCAAAAAGCCTATGTTGCAAATTTGGTGGGAAAAATCCAAAAAGTGACTGTTTTACCAGTGTGTGTTGCGCAGTTGCTATGCACGCTCATAAGTTAGTGAATTCGCAATATTTGCATGCCAGATTCTCAACATTTGCATTTTATCATACCTTCTTGTGAACCATTCAGCTGTCATTTTTTACATCCTGGCCAAAATGTGTTTTCACACTTCTGGTGTAGAATAGCATGCTCACTGTGGGAAATCAGTGGTCGGGACACATTATGAAAACGACAGTGGCACTGTTCATGAGCAGAGGTCCTAAAATGCCTGTGTTGAAAATTTGGTGACAATACTCCATAAAATGACTGTGTTATGAGTGTGCATTGCGCAGTTTGCATGCACGCTCATAAGTTTGCAAACTTATAATATTTTCACTCCAGATTTTCAACAGTGCCATTGTTCTGCACCTCCTAATGAACAGTACAGCTGTAATTTTTCACATCCTGACCAAAATCTGTTTCTGAGTTCGGTTCAGAATAGCATAGTCACTGTGGAAAGTCCATGTTTGAGACACATTATGACAATGACAGTGACACTATTCATTAGCAGATGTCCTAAAATGCCTATGTTGCAATTTTGGGGTTGAAAGTCAATAAAATGAGTGTTTTATGGCGTGCATTGTGCAGTTTGCACTCATGCTCATGACTTTGTAATTTGTAATAGTTTCACTCCAGCTGCTCTTCATTGGCATTTTTCCATGCCTCCTTATGAACAGTACAGCTGGCTGAAATGTGTTTTCACACGTCTGGTGCAGAATTGCATGGTCGCTGTGCAAAATCAGTTCTCGGGACTGTTTGAGGAAATGAAGGTGACACTATTTATGAGCAGCGGTCCTAAAATGCCTATGTCGAACATTTGGTGCCTAAAGTCCATACAATGATAATTGGCCCAGTGGCACTGAGGGTTGAGGCGCTGGGCGCCACACCTTTGCGTCACTCTGGTGACCCGGGTTTGGGAATGAGCCCAGTCCGCCAGGGGTCAGCAGGGGAGAAAGAGGATTGAGCATCCGGAGGGCTGATCTTCTCACTCGGGGAGGGATCCAGGGGTAGCCCGGCACAGCAGTGGCCCCTAGTGTAGGCCAGAGGCACTGCAGCACACAAGGGCTCACAAATAGGGTAGACACTGGGTGGCTGTCTTCCGGATGTTGGTGGGAGCACTCACATCACAGGCTGTACAGCATTGCACATCCCACATCTGGGGCGTAACTAAGGGAAAAAAAACACCTTGTGGATGGGTGATGGCACCTCCACTCTCCCGATCACATTCCAAAGTCGGTTGCATTCCTCTCGTGGGCCAAGCCCAGCCCAGTCCAGCCCCGAATTCTAGATAGAGCACCCTGGGTGGATAGGGTGGCCCTACCTCGGGGAGCTCAGAGCCAGATGGATAGCCGGGCTGGTGCCAGGAATTAGGAGGCCTCTCAGGCCTGGAGGTAGAGTTGGGGGCATTGGAGGATGCCTGAGAGAGTTCCACAAGACGGAGATATAAACAGAGTTAAAAAAAAAAGACCATAAAATTACTGTGTTGCAATTGTGCATTGCGCAGTTTCCGCGCACCCTTGTAACTTCATAAATCTGCAATATTTTTATGCCACATTTTCACCACTGGCATTTGTGCACACCTCCTTATCAACAGTCCAGCTGCCATTTTTCACAGCCTGCCCAAAACGCATTTCTGCAGCTGTGGCACACAATGGTGTGCTCGCTGTGGAAAATTATCTTTTGGGACACATTAACAAAATCACAGTGCTATGCATCTCTAGCTCCGCCACTGTCACTGCCAATGCCAGTTCAACAACATTTGGCATTGACAAATGCTTGTTTCATACAGCTATCTTGAAATGCTTACTGAACATGCACAGAACCAAATTTTTTACATTTTCAAAATTAAATAACTTTGGAACAGAATAATATTTTTGCACCCAACAAGCAAAAGGCACACCTGTGGGCCAGCACTTCTCCACTCTGAAAATTCCAGACCAAAATTTCAAACCATCTGGGCTCTAGGCAAGTAAAAAAAAACACACTAGTATAACCAATTAGAAAAAGTCATGTTTGACTATTAAGAACTCGCACTCCACATATTCAAGTAAAACAAAACTTGGCACATCCATAGATCTACCAAAGGAGATCACACTTGCAAAATCTTATGTAAATGCATTGCATGGTTGCAAGTTATTTAAGTGCAAAACTTTTGGTTTCACATTAAACTGCTACTCAACCTTAACTATAGGGGCACAACCACATCCCAAGTTATGGTTGAGATAGCATTAAAATCTTAAAGCTCTCTCTCTCTCTCTATATATGTGTGTGTATATATATATATATACTGTATATATATATATATATATATAAAATCTTATAACATATACACATATGTAATACATATATGTATGTCTACTTGCTGCCAAACAATTACTGTGTTAATGCATCAGTTAGGGTTCAGCCCGATGCCACAAAAATAGGAAAATGTGGCATTATGTTTTCCAACCCTAACTCCCCTGCTCCACTGCCCCCCCAACCAGTAAAAGAAAAATAAAAACAATAGGGTTTGGGGTCTCCAGAGTCTTGTTGAATCAGTGGTGGTGTCTTCCTTGGGGCTATCAACCCAAATGCCAACCCCTTCCTCTGCTCAAATAAGGTGATACATGATCTATTTTCTTCATGCCGGCAACCTGTGGAAGATATCCTCTCTACCCTTGAAGAGTTCATCACTGTAAGGCACTGTGTTGGAGCTGTACCTTTTGCTTTGGGCAGGAGGCTATGGGCAGTGGGGAGGCATGAGCTAATGTTTTCTTACCTTCTGCTGCCTGGGGGGATGGGTAGTTAGGGTTGTAAACCCTAACACCACATTTCTGCACTTTTGTGATGTTAAGTTGAACCCTACCTGGTGCGTTAAAGCAAATGTTTGCAAATAATTTCCTTTCCTTTGAGATAGTGGAAACATATCCTTATTCATGCAGGTTATTTGGGACCTTTGTGAACAGATGTAGATTCATAGAGCCCTCTGGGCCTAAGCCAAGAGAGAGCTCCATCTGCCTACAGAAATGCAGGGCCCAGAGGCTCTCCATATCTGTATGACAATGGATGGCAAAAATTCATGTGGTTGTCTGGTGAATCACAAAATCCAAACCATCTTGGTCTTGCACTTCCATGTGGCCACAGGCACACAGGGAAAGAAACCATCTCTCAGGAAAAGCACAGAAGTACAGTTTCCTCTGGAACTCAGGTGTGCAGATGTATATTTCTCTATGTCAGTAGAAGAGTTCTCTTCACTATATGGTCTTTGGGACCATGCAGGCAACCCTGCACCTTCCCTTCCTAGGGTGGAGGTGGTGTCGCATGACAGTGTCATCCTCTCAGCTTCAGCCTATCCAGCTGTGTCACTGAGCTCACTACTCAGCTCATGGACACATGATCACAAAGCACTACCCACGGGGGGTACAGGCTGGCACTACATACAGCATTACATTTTTTTTTTATTTTCAGCCATTTTCAAGATAGTCATTTTAGGACTCCCCCTTATAAACATGACATATGGCATTTGGCTGAAATGTCATTTCATACCAGATACAAAAACATGGTTTGGCCATGATTTAAAAATGGCAGCTATTATGATCCTCAGGTGGGGTGCAAAATTAGCTATGTTAAAATTTGGAGTCACAATATTGAAATGTTGGGAAATTATGAATAAACATTAAACCATTTCAGGGTTCACTTGCAGCATGATCATTTCATGATATTTTACACCAAAGTATTAACATAGCCTTCATATTTAGCTTATAGACCCAGTATGTGAAATATGTCAAACCTCCACCTGTGTTGTTAATGAGGTGGGGTCCCATAGAGTCAGGTTGAATATTTGGTGGAGAAATATTAAAAAACAGCAAAATATTGCATGAACACTGAAATATTTCAGTGTTCACTCATAACATAATCATTTTGCAATCACTAAATTTTCGACATAGCCTTTTTATGATCCCACCTTTTGAACCTGTTAGGTGAAAATTTTCAGATCTTGCATGAAAGGTGATTTTGTGCAGCAACCATGAAATCATCTTTTGGGTTGGATTTGAACATTTTTGCCTCCCTTGTAAATGAGGTGGGTCCCAAAAAGGTCATGTTAAAAATTTGGTCTAAAAATAGTGAAACATGACAATGCTATGAGTAAAAGTTAAAATCATTTGAAATACTTTAACCCTCGCTTACCTAACTTTCACATATCACCTTCATCTGTTCCAGCATCAAGATGTGTTTTCAATTGGATAGTGAATCTACATCATGGGACACTTTTAAGTAAGTAGTGTGCGTGGGGATGTTTGTTGGTGGGCGTGATCGATGATCAGGTGGGGTGGGTTTGGATGGGTGTGGGTCAGATTGGCACAAGTCCATTTTCTTCTTTACAGGTCTCAAAGTAAAATAAAAAAAAGATCAACAAGGGACAGTTTTCTTTATTTACAGGAGGACCAGCCAACACTGGGGATTAGACACCCCAGTACCAGGATAATCTTTGGTGGCACTGGGGTTGGGCATCCAGGTGCTACAACCAATTTCTTTAGGGGGTGAACTGGTTGGAAGAGGGGGTAGAAATAAGTGGTACCAGAGGTGGAAGCCCTGGTCTACTGTTATAATTTTTATAATGTGAAGGAGGAGGATGACCTAGAGGGGAGGGAGAGGCAGAAAGTATCGGTACCAGGGATTGGCACTCTGGTTTGCTTGATAGGCAGGTAGGTAGGTACCTATATATATATATTTATATATATAGAGAGACAGACAGACAGATAAGGTAATTAATTCTGCTTGCTGTGGGGAGAGATAGGATTGTGAGTTTTGCTGCTGATTTGGGATTAGCTTAAATCTTTCTTTAACTCTGTAACTGATTTTTTGTGAGTTTGCTGTTGGTTTGGGAGTAATTTAAATCTTTACATATGAACATACAAAAATGCTAGCAGAAACAGGCCTCAAGGTCTATCAGGTCTGCTCAATTGTGTAGCTATCACCTTATAATGCTGCTGCCCCTCCCTTCCCCCATCCTATTACTCCTTCCCCAATCCCAACCCTTCTTGAAGTTGTCTACCATCTTGCAGGCCACTACCTCACCCAGCAAGGAGTTGCACTTGCCCACCACTCTTTCTGTGAAAAAATGTCTCCTCATCTCACTCCTGAATCTTCCCCCTCCAATCTAAGTTGGCATCCTCTCATGTCCCTCCCTTTTCTCCTCTGGAAAATCCTCTCTATATTAGTCTTGTTTATTCCTTCAGGTACTTAAATGTCTCAATCATATCTCCCCTGTTTCTCCTCTCTTCCAGAAAGTACATATTCAACTCCCCAGCCTTTCCTTATATGGCTTGCCTCCAATCCCTGGATCATCTTTGTGGCTGTGTGCTGTACCCTTCAATAAATTGATGTCCCTATTCAGGAACAGGTGCCAGAATTGCACTCAGTACTCCAGGCTGGGCCTGACCAGCAATGTACACAATGGCAGGATAAGCTTCCTGCTTCTGGAGGAGATCCCTCTAGCTATACACCTCAGCATTTTGTTGGCTTTTGGCACTGCCCTTCTGCATTAAACAGAGTTGTTCATGCTCCCTGTTATGATCACCCCTAGGTCCTTCTCTTCTGTGGAGCAACCTAACTGAACCCAATTTAAGTGATAATCCCTCCCCTGGTTCCAGGCTCTGAAGTGCAGAACCTTGCACTTCTTGGTTTTGACCCCCAGCTGACATTTATCTGCTCGCTCCTGCAGCTTATTCAGGTCCTTCTGCAACCCCCCCCATGTCATCTACCACAGCTCCCATCTTGGTATCGTCTACGAGCAAACAGATTTTTCTCTGGATCCCATTTGAGATATCTGCAATGAAAATTCCGAACAGTACCAGTCCCAGCACAGATCCCTGTGGTACCCTGCTCATCACCGCTGTCAGTAATGATATTCCCCCACCACCACCCTCTGCTGTCTCCCCCTTAGCCAGTTATTGATCCAGGTCACGATTTTTGGTCCTGCCCCCACAAACTCCAGCTTCCCACCCAGCCTCCTATGTGGCACTGAATCAAAGGCCTTACTGAAGTCCAAGTACAGGACATCCACAGCATGGCCCTTGTCCAGTTCCTGTGTCACTGAGTCATAGTACTTTACCAGGTTTGTCTGACACAATCTGCCCATGACAAACCATTGCTGCTGGTTGTCCTGGATACCATTTGCCTCATAGACGCTCATGAGCCTCTCCTTTAGGATGGTCACCATGAGTTTGCCCATGATCAAGGTGAGACTCACTGGCCTGTAGTGTCCTGGTTCATCCTTTGGCCCACTTTTATGGAAGAGCACCACATGGGCCATCCTCCAGTCCTGTGGCACACATCCTGTGTCTAGAGAGGTATTGAACAGGTCTGCCAGTGGCCCCACAAGGACCTCTGCCAGCTCCTCAGTACTATAGGGTGAATGCCATCAGGCCCAGGTGCTTTGTCCACTCTTCATGCCCTCAACCCTCCAGCATCCTGCCTCTATAATGCCTGTATCTGTTGTCTCTCTCCCTTACCCCACCCCACTTGCCTGAAGTATTTGCCCCTTCTCCTGCATGAACACAGTATAGAAGTACTTATTCAGTGCCTCTACCTGCTCTGCCCCTTCTCCACCACCCCCATCTTTCTTGATCCTCACAAGTTGGTCTTTGCTTCTCCTTTTGTCACCTATGTAATGGAAGACAAGTCTTTTCTCCTCTTTTATCCTCTGTACCAGTCTCAGCTCTCTAGAAGCTTTGGCCCCGACCAGTCTGGTGACCTCACTAGACTTTTCCTGTATACATCTTCATCTTCTACACTTCCCATTTTCCTATACTTCTGAAATGCCACCCTCTTAGTTCTCACCCCTTCCTGACCTCTGGTGATAGCCAACTAGGTTTCTTTGCCCTGCACTTCTTGTTTTTTCCCCTAGTACAGGTCTCTGTTGTCTCTGCCAGCCCTCCTTATTATATTCCACCTGTGATCTGCATCCATGTGGATGTCTGCCAGGTGCTTGCTCAGAATTGCCCCACCATCCTAAAGTCTGCTCCCTAAACTCAACCAATATTGTACCCCTACCCTGTGTCCCTTCCAATGTTTACTGTGAACCACACCAAGTAGTGGTCACTCCCAGCAATTGGTTTCCCCACTTCTAGGTTCCTTACATCTTCCCCATTATCCAGTACAAGGTCAAAAGTCCTTTCCAGCCATGGCAGCCCCTGTATCAGCTGTCTCAAGAAGCTGTCCTGAGAAGCTTCCAACAGGACCCTTTCTATTGCATTCATGGTGGCAGATGTCCTCCAATCCACCCTAGGTTGGTTGAAATCCCCTACCACCACCACCATGCTTCCCTTTCCACTTGCCTTTAAATTTGATCTGCCAGTTCCCAGTACCGGTCACAACCCTGTGAAGGTGTCCTGTACACTACTCCATTCTCAGTGTCCTATTCCTCACATCCTGGAACTGCATCCACAGAGCTTCTGTCCTCCCCTTCCTCCCTTACGCACTTAATCCCCTCATTCATAGAGATCGCCACCCCTCCCCTGTTCCCCTTGGCCCTATCCTTTTGAATAGCCTGTACCCTGGGATCATCATATCCCAATCCTGGCACCAGGTGGCCCATGCTTCTGTGATGGCTGCTATGGCTACCAATTCTACTGCCAAGAAAATCTGAAACTCTGCAGTTCTGTACCTTAGGCTTCTTGTGTTCAATGAAACCACATTCCAGCCTTTTGCTTCCCCAATTTTACCATTCCTCTTCCCCCTTTGGTCCTCTCTGTGTCCACTTTTCACTGATTTCACCTCTAACTAGGGGGGTGAGGACCCTATGCTCCATTTTCCAGACATTGTTTCTAACAATGGTCCACACACCACTTCCCCTTCCTAGTTTAAATCCACCCTTGTTGAAATATACCCCTCCAAACCCTGTTTGAGTATGCTCTTCCCCCTTTGCTCAAATGAAACCTGTCCCCTGCATATATGTTGCTGTTGTCCCAGGTCCTACCTCAGTCTGACAACAGTTCATATTTCCTGTTTAGCACTAGTCCCTTAGCCACCCATTGAACTCCTCTATCCTTTTTTGTCTCCCTGTACTTGCACATGGTACCAGTAGCACCTCAGAGAATGCCACTGATACTCCCACCTCCTCACACTGCCTACCCAGTTCCTCAAACCTCCCCTTTACCACCTCCACTGTTTCCGCAACCAAGTCATTTGTTCCCACATGCACTACCGCATATGGTTTCATCCTCCCTCTGCTTTTGTACTTGAGAAGTGCCTGACCTGCCCTGCCCTGTCTATGGTCAACCCCAGAATTGTCTCAACCCAGATCCAACTGTACCTTTTCCCCTTCCTCCCATCTTATCCCATTCTTTAACTCTGTAACTGATTTTCTGGAGGACTGCTGCTGGTTGGAAAAGCCCTCCCCCATCTCCACCAGCCTTTCTTAAATACTGTAAAGCCACTGGGGTTGGGCTTGAAGGCTGTGAGGGAGGAGCTTGGGAAGCTACAAACTGCCCATATGAACTAACTCTTAAGGATAATAGTAAGGTGGTGAAAATTTCAGACATTCAAGGTTTTACTATTTGGATTTTAAGGTTTAAATGTTTTAAAGTTGCAAGATTGAAAGTCAAACTGACAAGCTTGGGTTAAGGAAGGGTAATGATATATTTTAAAGTTAAGAGTCTAAAGTTCAAACTGACAAGGTCACATAGTGTGTTAACTAGAGTTACTAAGCTAGCAAGCTAGGGACAATGGGGTAAAGAAGGACTCAGAGGCAAGCTAGTAGGGTCACATATGGTATCCAGCTATTGCTGTACAGATTGTGTGATAATTGAATTAAATTGAATTGAGGTTATGTTTAAGTTAAGTGTGAATAATGGAGGAAGGAAATGGGAATTATGAAGATCACACGGGGTGGAGGGACATGAATAATGGTGGTCAGAGACATTGGAATAGTGGATGGAATAAGGGGCACCATGGAGTGAGGGTGGCAGGCACAGGGAGCATAGTGGGGTGCAATTGTAGTGGGATGGCTATTTGGATGAATATACTATCGAAACTTGGAGGTTGTTCAATTTGTTATAGTCTGAGGGGACTGGAATAGGAGGCACAGGGGCTCTGAAGGGAGCTGGAGAGGGTGAGGGAGGTCTGGGACAGGAGGGACCCCAGAGAGGTGTAGCTGGGAGAAGCAGAGGAGGAATAGCAAGGCTAAATTTCATGAGGATTTGGAGAGGGGGTGGAGAGAGGACAGTAGAGGGGCAGTAAGTGGAGGGAAGGCTCAAGGCAGGGGGAAGAGGAGATGGACACCACTGCGGGGGTAGCAAGTAATAAGTTTGTAGTGCTGGCATCGAAGGTGATAGTAGAGGTGTCAAAGATCATGGGGGGAGGGGTGGAGAAGGGTAGTGAAGGTCCAGGAGTCAGGAGTCATACTGGGAAAGGGAGAAGGGGGAAGGGAAGAGCAGGTAAAGGCAGAGGGAGGCGAAACAGGGAAGAAGATTAGGAGTTGCAAATGGTGTGGAGAGTGGTAATGAGCAGGGCAATGTACTCTGGAAATGGTGACAGCAAAAACAGGAGGAAGGGATACGGGACAATAAGATGGGGTTGTATTCCTGGGAATCTATACTGAAATGGGGCAGATGGGGCAGAAGGGGAGAAAGGCACAGTCACATCTGGGTCAAGGCTGTGGTTGACTGTGGGCAGAGCAGGGGAGGCACTTTTCAAGTGCGCATGGAGGGAAATGGAGTAACCTTACATAGTGATGCACATGGGTACACATGACTTGGCAGGGGAGACAGTAGAGGTAGTAAAGGGGAGGTTTGAGGAGTTGGGTAGGCAGTGTGAGGAGGTGGGGGGGTCGATGGCATTCTCTGAGGAGCTCACGGTACCATGTGTGAGTACAGTGAGGAAAAAAAGGATAGAGGAGTTCAATGAGTGGCTGAGGGATTGGTTCCATACCAGGGAGTATGGAATAGTGTCAGACTGGGGCAAGACCTGGGGTAATAGTTACCTAATAACAGGGGACAGGTTACATTTGAGCAGGGAGGGAAGGGAGTACTAAACAGGTAATAGAAGGGTATATATCAACAAAGGTGGATTTAAACTAGGATGTGGGTGGCAAGGGGATCGCTGACAGGAAAAGGGTCCAGCAAGGAGAGCTTAGTGAGCTCACTCTCCTAGTTATGGGAAAAGGCAGTGGGAAAGTGGCACAAGGAGGGATAAGAGGGGAAGAATATGGGTAATGAAGAGCAGGAGACAGGTTGAAGGGTGGTTTCATTGAATGCAAGAAGCCTAAGGAAGGGAACAGCAGAGTTATAGGCTCTCATGGTGGTGGAGGGGGTGGACATTGCTGCCATCACAGAAACATGGGCCACCCAGTACCGGGACTGGGATATGGTGATCCTGGGGTTCAGGTTATTCAGAAAGGATAAGGGGAAGGGGGGAGTGTAAGGGATGGGATAAAGTGCATATGGGAAGAAGGGGAGGAGTGGAGAACAGAAGCATGGTGGATGCAGTCCCAAGATGCAAAGAATAGGATACTGAGGATGAGGGTGGTGTACAGGACACCAGCTCATGGGATTGACCTGGATAGGGAATTTGCTGGACAAATTATGAGGGTCAGCAGGAAGGGGTCACAGTGGTGGTGGGAGACTTCAACCTCTCGGGGTGGAGGGGGCACCCCATCCACCACAGGTGCAAGGGAATGGATCCTGCTAGAAACATTTCAAGACAGCTTTCTGACACAGCTGGCCCAGGGACAGACTCGGTTAGAAAGGACTCTGGACCTTGTACTGGATAATGGGGAAGCTATAAGGAATCTGGAAGTGGAGGAACCACTGGCTGGGAGTGACCACTATTCAGCATGGTTCATGCTCAACATGGGAAGGGAAACAGGGGTCACAGGGAAGAAGGGTGATTGAGTTTGGGGGGGGTGGACTTTAAGTAGAAGGTGAAATTTGGGGCAGGCACCTGGCAGGAATGCAGCCACACATGAATGCAGACCAGAAATGGGACATCATAAAGAAAGGACTGGCAGAAGGCAACGGAGTCTTGCACTAAGAAGAAAGGCAAGAAGGGATGGGCAAAGAAACCCAATTGGCTGACACGGGAGGTTATGGAAGGGGTGAGGTCCAAGAGGACAGTTTCAAAAGTACAGGGAATAAGGGAGGGGAGAAGATAAGGATATGTACATGAAGAAGCCCAGGGAGGTTACCAGAGTGGTCAGGGTGGCAAAGACATCCAGGGAGCTGAGACTGGCACAGGGAATCAAAAGTGGAGAAAAAGACTTCTTCCATTACATTGGAGAGAGAAGAAAAAGCAAGGATCAGCTGATGAGGATAAAGACGAATGGGTGAGGGTGAAGAAAGGGGTGGAGCAGGCAGAGGCACTGAACAAATACTTCTGCTCTGTATTCACGCAGGAGAAGGGGGGGTCAGATACTCCAGGTGAGGGGAAGTGGGTGGGGGATGACAGATGTAGGGCTTACAGAGAGCAGGGTACTAGATGGTTGAGGGCATTAAGGGTGGTCAGAGTACCTGGACCTGATGGCATTTACCCTAGGGTACTAAGGCAGTTGGCAGAGGTCCTGGTAGGGCCACTGGCTGACCTGTTCAATACATCCCTGGACATGAGATATGTACTACAGGACTGGAGAATGGCCCATGTGGTGCCCATCCAAAAAAGTGGGCCCAAAGGATGAACCAAGAAACTAGAAAGCCAGTGAGTCTTACGTTGATCATGGGAAAGCTCATGGAGACCATACTAAAGAGAGGCTAGTGAGCTTTTGGAGGAAAATGGTCTCCAGGATGATCAACAGCATGGGTTTATAGTGGGCAGATCCTGCCAGACCAATCTCGTTGACTACTACAACTGGGTGACACTGGGACTGGATAAGGACAATGCAGTGGATTCCTATATTTGACTTCAGCAAGGCCTTTGATTCAGTGCTGCATAGAAGGTTGAGGGGACTGAAATATGTGGGTGGGACCAAAAATGGTGAAATGGATCACAAACTGGCTAATGGGAAGGCAGCAAAGGGCAGTGGTGGTGGGGCGGATCTCTCATCACCACAGGGATTGGTACTGGGACTGGTTCTGTTTGGGATTTTTATTGCAGATATCTCACACAAGATCTGGTGTAAATCAGTCTGTTCACAGATGATATCAAGATGGGAGCTGTGGTTGATGACATGGAAGGGTGCAAGGGAAGGGGTTTCTGGAGGACCTGACTCAGCTGGAGTGGGTAGAAACATGGCAGTTGGAGTTCAATGCCAAGAAGTGCAAGGTTTCATTTGAATGGGGTATGGTTGGGGAGCTCCACAGAGGAGAAGGACCAAGGAGCGATCATTATGGGAGCATGAACAACTCTACTCAGTGCAGGAAGGTGGTAGCAAAAGCCAACAAAATGCTGGGGTGTATTGCAAGAGGGATCTCTAACAGAAGGAGGGAGGTTATCTTGCCCCTGTATGTCATTGGTCATGCCCCACCTGCAGTACTGTGTGCAGTACTGGCACCCATTCCTGAAGAAGAACATCAGATTGCTGGAGGGGGTACAGCGAACAGCCACAAAGATGATCCAGGGATTGGAGAGCAAGCCCTACAAGGACAGGCTGGGAAAGTTGAATATGTATTCACTGGAGGAGAGGAGGGATAGGAGGAGTATGATCAAGATCATGATATAATTACATTTAAGTTAGACAGACAAAAAAAAGAAAATGAGGAGAAATACAGTTCATGTCCTGTATAATAAGGCAAATTATACAAAAATTAGCCAGGAACTAAAAAGTATTAACTGGGCAAATTTAACAGAAGGACTATCAGTAGAAGAATCTTGAAAAATGGTTAGACAAATCAACAATAGTCTGGTGGAAAGATATGTTCCAAAGAAACAAGTTTATAATAACAGAGGGAAAAAAACAATTTGGCTAAATAGGACTATAGTAGGTTTGATTAGAAAGAAAAAGAAGCAGTTTAGGAAAATGAAGAAGCAACAAACAAAGGAAAATAGGGAAAAGTATAGGAAAATTCTATATCAGTTAAAAAAGGAAATTAGAAAAGCAAAGTTTCAAATAGAATTTAATTTAGCTAATTCAAAACAAAATTCAAAAGGATTTTTTGCCTATGTTAATAATAAAAGAAATAGTAATAGACAAATAGGACCAATCAAGATAAGAGAGGAACTTATTTCAGATCCTATAGACGTGACCAGGGAATTCAATAGTTTATGTTGTACTATGTTTAATGAAGAACAGTTAGGTCAGGAAAATGAAGTACCACAAGTTATAAATGACCAGATTGAGCTAATTACATCTGAAAAAAGTTTTGCTCAGACATAAAAAGCTTAAGGTAGATAAATTGGCAGGGTATGATGGACTGCATCCTAGATTTCTACAGGAGGTAGCAGAAGAAATTACCCCAATAATAACTGATATAGGTAGAAGATCTTTTTTTGAAGGGTATGTGCCGAGAGATTGGAGAGCTGCAATTGTGGTGCCCATTTTTAAAAAGGGATCTACGATGAATGTGGCAAATTATAGACCAGTAAGTTTGACGTTGGTTGTGGGAAAAATAATAGAAGGCATAACAGTGGATGAAATAAGTAATTATTTAGAACAACATAAATTGTATGACAAAATGCAGCATGGATTTATTAAAGATAGATCAAGTAGTACTAATTTGATTACTTTCTACAATTATGTGATAGAAAAACTGGACAATGGTAGGGCAGTGGACATGGCATTTTTGGATTTCACTAGGGCTTTCAATAGGGTTCCGCATAGAATGATAATAACTAAGTTGATGGAATTAGGTATAAATAACATCATAGTGAAATGAATAGAGGTGGTTGTCAGATCAAATACAGGTGGTGAGGGTGAATGGTCATTTGTCTTGGGAGTGGAAGGTGACTAATGGGGCAACGAGGTCATTTCTGGGCCCCATATTGTTTAGTATTTTCATAAGGATTTGAATATTAGTAGCTCAAATAAAATTAGTAAATTTGCGGATGATGTGAAGATTGGAGGAGTAGTGGATACTTTTGAGGAGAGCTTGCTTTGGGTAAGATTTATTAACCATTGGAAACTGGGCTGTTAGGAATGGAATGATGCTGAGTAAGGAAAAATGCAGAATATTACATATGTGAAGAAATAATATCTGTCAGGATTACTATTTGTAGGAACAAAGTATTAGAGTCAAATGGAGAAAGAGACTTAGGAGTTTGTGTTTCAAATGACCTAAAAGTGAGATGCATTGTGAAGATGTTACAAAAGCAATGAACTTGGTACACTGCATTCAAAGGAGTTTCTTTTCTCATGACAAAAGGATATTATTGCCAATGTATAAAACATATATAAGACCAATTATGGACTGTTGTTCGGCAAGTTGGAGCCCATTTCTGAAGAAAGATAAGATTCTTGTAGAAAGGCCACAATGAGCCCTAACTAAATTCCAGAGTTAAAAAATACATCTTATGAAGAAAGATTGTTGAGTCTTAAATTATGACCAACAGAACTTAGGAGAAGGAGAGGAGATTTGCTGTAGTTTTATAAGATAATGCATAATGAAGAACTTAGAGAGGAATTAAAATTGGAATGTAGGCCACAGAAGTATAATCTTAGGGGACATGGACTCCAATTCGTTGAAGAAAAATATAGGACAGAACTAAAAAAGAATATTTTTTTAAGATCAGAACTATAAGGGAGTGGAATAACTTGCCACAGGATGTGGTGGTGATGGATAGGTTTAACACATTTAAGGTAAATGGGATAGATATTACTTAGTTGGCATCTCGAATGCCTCCACTATATAGTGGGAACAGTTTATATGGACGTGAGTCTTCTGCTGTTTTATTAATTCCTAGTATAATTCCTAGTATAAGATCTTTAAGTATCTGAAGGGGATAAACAAGACCAACACAGAAGGGATTTTTCAGATGAGAAGAGGGAGGGACATGAGAGGGCATGGACTGAGACTGGAGGGTGGAAGATTCAAGAGGGAGAAGAGGAGACATTTTTTCATGGAAACAGTAATGGACAAATGGAACACCTTACCAGATGAGATAGTGTCCTGTAACATGGTGGGCAGTTTCAAGAGGGGTTGGAACAGGGTAAGAGGAAGGGATACTGGGAAGGGGGCAGGAAGGGCAGATGTGAGATGAGGGGCTAGCTGTACACTCGAGCAGACTCGATAGACCATGAGGCCTCTTTCTGCTGTCAATTTCATATGTTCGTATGAGACAGATGAGAGAGAGAGAGAGAGAGAAAGAGCGACAGTACGGTATCTGGCTCACTGTTGCAACTGTACCTGGCAGCATGACTCCATTTGCAGCTGCAGAAATTAGGGTTGTGTGAATACCTTTTCCCGAATATTCGGCTGAATATTCAGGTCCCAGGTATTTAGTATTTGCCCAGAAAAGGTGTTTAAGGAAACTTTATAAAAGCACTTTAACAACACCATTAATCACCCATTAAACATGGTGTAGCATATACACCTCAATGAGACTTCAACCACCAGCATGAGCTCTCATTAATGCAAAACAAGCTACATCGGCACACTTGATCCACCACACCACACATATAGCTCTCCAAAACAATATCAAGTATTGCATTGAGTCAGCACTGGAGGGTGTTCATGGTCCTGAACACGGTAGCCCATAACATGGGCATCGGTGATGAGTGCTTGCACAACGGCAACTCAGTCCTGGTGCATGTCGAAGGGGCTACTGCTGAGGAAGGGTGACGGATGGGGGAGGTGGGTGCATTTAGCGACAGGACATCACTATATGTGTACTTGTGCAGGGGGACGGTGTCCAGCCTGACAGAAGGGAGGAAGGGTTGGCCTGGTGTGGTTGGTGTGGGGCTGCCAAGCTGGCTCCATTCCATGGTTGGTGGTTCTCAGCCTAAAGGTGCAAGGGCTCTAGGTTCCGGTCTGGGCACACCTACATTTTTGTGTGCCCGGCACCCAGTTTTTTTTTCTCCAGATTTTGCACCCCGTCCACATGCACCCCCCTGGAGTTAAGAATTCTTTAGTAGGGAGGTGTGAGGCAATGCAAATGGCACAGCCCACTGCATGAACAATCAAAATTTAAGTCCCTGGCACTGTTTTCCTGTG
Source organism: Neoceratodus forsteri (assembly GCA_016271365.2). NCBI lineage: Eukaryota > Metazoa > Chordata > Ceratodontiformes > Ceratodontidae > Neoceratodus > Neoceratodus forsteri. The sequence continues at coordinate 849,198,456 of CM057450.1, read as the reverse complement.
CATTGTTGGTGTACAACACTGAAATAGACATTTGATGATATATATTTGCCTGCCACCAATTGCGATTCTTTTTGGTTATCACATAAATCCACAGACATGGGTAGATGGTGCTTTGGCCATAGGCATAAGAACAGTGGTAACAGTGGCTGCCATAGTGGTGACAGCTGAAGGGGTGGCTGCTGCATGAATGGCACGGTGGTGGTGGGAAACACACTGACTGTAGTGTAGCAGCCATAGTGATAGCAGTGGGAACACTGGTGGTGGTGTCTGCTGCTTTCTGCACAAAGCATGTATGCACTAATGCCCTCCTACTGCACAAAGGATGTGACAGTGAATGTATAGATGGAACAGGTGGTGACACCAGTAGTAGTAATAGTTCTGCCAGTGGTATTAGTTGTAGTAGTACTATTCATTATGCTACAAGAACTAAAAGGCTTACTTGGGGAGAAAACTATTTGAGACCATCTAATAACGAGACACCTGTCTGTCATTGTCCATGCAGTCTCTCTCTCTCTCCACCTTCTCTGGAATTGTATTATGTATCAATGGTATACAGTGAAGCAAGACAAGATGCAATTCAGTACTTTGCAATAAATGCTGTCACAAAATATTGGATGACTAGAGATTAACTGTCATTCAATTACACTGCTCCTTGCAGCATACTGAAGCACTTTGCAATAGTTTTGTAGGCATGGAAAATAACTGAAACTGGTGATGCCACACTGGTAACTGGAATATTTCAGGCATGGGAAATACTTGAGATGAGTGATGCCATATTGGTAACCAGAACATTTCAACCATGTGAAATATTGAGACATGTGATGCTATACTGGTAACTGGAATATTTCAGTCATGTGAAATACTTGAGACAAGTGCTACCATACTCATAGCCGTAATATTTCAGTCATGTGAAATACTTCAGACTAGAGATGTCACACTGTTAACTGCCATATTTCAGGCATGGGAAACACTGAGACTGGAGATGCCACACTTGTAACTGCCATATTTCAGGCATGGGAAACACTGAGACTGGAGATGACACACTATTAGCTGCCATATTTTATGCACATGAAATACTTGAGACTGGTGATGCCACACTGGTTACTGGCACCTGGAAAGCTGTTAAAGGGATAGACGGAATATGGGCATGAGCAACACAGGGGATGAAAGATGTAGCAACACCAGTTGAGGATTTTGTATTGGGAACAGCAATCAATAGGTGGGTGGCAATTTTAGGCACTGGGAGCTGCAGGGCATACTCTTTCAAAAGAATACATCATGACAGTGGAAGTAATAAAGGAAAAGGATGCTGGTCACAGATTTGTGTTAGTTTGACTTTGAATATGAATGTTAACATATTTGCTAATAGAACAATGATGGTTAACACAGAATGTCTTGTGTATGGGTCAATGCTACAACACACAAATGTTGTATCCAGTACAAGACAATTATTTAATTCAATTGTTAGTGGCCATATGTGTATCCAAGGTGAGGTAGATTTATTTTTATAAACACAAGTTGTTCCACATGTGCTGGGTCAAGTGAGGATCGGTGAGGTTCCACCACACCCCCAGCAGTGCTGAACATTCATTCAGATGGTACGCTAGTAGGGAGGAAATAGATATATTTAAGGGCCAACTGTGCCAAGTGCGGAGATGCTTTCATCCTTTTGATCCAGTACTCCACTTGATTTATGGAGAACGACTCCAGAGGCTCATTGAAATAACTGTTCAGCAGATTGGGTGCTGACTGGGGCTACTGTTCTGTTCTCTTCTGCTGCTCGGCCTGTAGTGATGAGCTGAGTTCAGACCAACAGTCACCCTCCTTCTCAAGGTTTTCCATACTGCTTTCAGTTTGTGATTCTGAGACTGGCTCATCAATAGGGTTACCTGCTGGTTTCATTGACCCAAGGATGCAGAAACTAAGTTCTGAGCACATCTGTTTCTGAATGTCTGTAATCCTGTGAGTGGGCATTATAAGGTGTAGTACCTCACACTTGAAACGTGGATCCAACATAGTGGCAAATATGTGATTTTTATTGGAACAGAGATCAGAAAATCTAATTTCTAGTTCTGTGATGAGGTTTTCCTCAAGGGACAGCACTGTTTCTGTTGTCTGGTTTGTATTTTCTCAGCATTTTCACTGAACCTCCTCATGGCTTTTTTCAGAATCTGTATAGCAGGAATTACCTGACTTAGCAGTGCAGAATCAGAGCCAAGATCACGAGTGCTCCTTTCAAATGGGACTAAAACCTTTACCAAGCACTCATTCACAGCCCAGTCTGATGTCTGAGGACTCCACCTATATCAGTTTCCATGCTCATCTCATGAAGGGCCCGCTTTTGCTCCAGAAGCCTTTGCAGCATGTAGTAGGTGGAATTCCACCAGATCTGGACATCCTGGATGACATGATGCTGCTTCATTTGAAGATGCTCTTGTAGCTGATGCAGATGGTTTGTGGCTTTCACAGAGTGATGGAAGTGGCTGCATATGCTTCTGGCTACTTTGACTGTGTGATCTGCCTCTGCTGTGTTTGCCAAAGCCTTTGTCACCACCAAATTTAGTGTATGAGCAAAGCAGCGTATCCCATTAAAATTGTCATCTCTAAGTGCTTTTATCATATTTGTGGCATTGTCTGTGACCACAAATCCTAACTGCAAATTGTTGCCATCAATCCATGGGCTCAACATCTCTTGCAGGAATGACAGTATGCTTATAGCCTGGTGATCCCTTTCCATATCACTGACATTTAGCAAAGCAGACCTGCAGGAAGAGGGGGAAGAGACAGAACCAGCACCAGTACCACCATCACCACCAGTGACTACACATCTGCAACACACCAGTGTGCTGTCAGTGACATACATGCATGATTTGAATTCATGCTGGTCCATATGTCAGTTGTGCAGTGGAAAAGTCCACCAACAGCCTGTGCTAGTAGTCTTGCAACTTCTTTTCTCAAATCATGGTACATGTTGGGTACTATAGTATGTGAAAATGTGGTCCATGATAGTATATTATACCTAGGGTGTAAATGCTGCAGCAGCCTATGGAAACCTGTGTTTTCCACAGTGGAAAATGGCTACAGATCCAAGGTCATCATCTCACCAATTAAACTGGTGATCTGCTATGCTGTAGGTGATGCCTGGTATTTGGTGCTGGCATGGAAGACTTGCATGATGGGTGTAGTCAAAGCGGTACCACATCACATTGATTTTGACTTTGAACCCATGGTGGAGGGTGTTACAATAATAGATGACTGAGCAGAAGAAGGCAGAATGGGGTGATGCTCCTGTAACGGAATGCGCTTATAAGTGGTGTAGGGGAGTTGAGGGCACACTGTCTGTCTCAGTAATAGAATCACTAACAATACTTTGTGCATCTACTGGACCAGTACCAGAAGAGGGGCTGACAGGCACATGTTGTGGAGGGGGGAACAGCTGTGGATCGTTGAAGTGCAGTGGGATGTTTCATTCGGAGTTGGTTCATCATTGATGTTGTTGTGAGATCTGAAAGGTTTTTACCATGGCTTACAGTACAGTTACACACATAGCATACTGCCTTTGTTGGATCCTCTTTTACAGCACAAAAGTACAGCCACACCACACTTTTCCTTGCACTGTCAGAGGAAGTACAGGCCCCAATATGGCTACCATGGGCATGTTTTGCCCCTTTCCCCTTATCAGACCTGGGTGCAGTGGATGCAGTCATTTTACCCCTTTCTTTCTCCGCAACAGATGTAGTTGTAAAACTACTTTGTGTATCAGATGGAGTTGAACTTGACACAACTCTTTGAAAGGACAGAGTGGACTGTTTGTTTTTTTTAGGAGCAGGAGGAGGGTGACCCTGACTGGCCTGCTTGCCATGACAAGTAGTGCATTTTTGGCAGCTGCGTTCACGCTTCTCACACAGATATGCTGCATATTCGGCCTCATCACCAAATTCGCCTATGTGGGTATCACTGTCAGATGATGTACTTAGCAAGTTTTGAGGCTCTGTTAAATATTCAGAACCAGATGAATACTCTTCTTCAGAATCCTCCACATCAGCAAAAGGAAATGTGGTGAAAGGAAACTCGAGAGGCTGAGCAACAGTGCATTATGGCAACACAATTGGTGCAGTCATTGTAATAGTCTCATTGTCAGTACTAGTCACAGTACCTATGGTCATGGGCACAGCTGGCAAGGTAGTATCACTGTCGACAGTAGTCCTGGTGCCAGAATTACAATCAGGAGTTACAGAGGAAGAAACTGGCATCATATTACAGCTAGTTGTAATACTGGCAGCAGTAGTCATGGTGACTGCAGAACACTCAGGACTACTAATGGAAGCAAAGGTTGTGGTGACAGTGACTGTGCAAGGAGCACAAATAACAGTACACACTGTTATAGCAGTGAGTGGTGTCAACAGTACACAAAGGATTTACTCTGGTTGCTGAAATCACGGCACTGGTGGTGGTGGTGGGGAGGAGCACACTGATAGGAGATGTTGCATCTATGGGGGCAGTTGTGTGAATAGTACTACCACTGACACTGGGAGTGGGTTCTTATATAACTGGAAATATTAGCTGTAAAGCCCTGCTACTTTTATAAAATGATGGTGCTGCAAATGCATTACTAGTAATAGTAGTGGCAGCAGTTGAAGTACTAGTACTACCCCCAGTCTTACTGACACCAGAACCGGAAGGATTATCAGGGAGAAAACTATTTTAGAGCAGTGAATATGAACAGACCTCTCTCACCCTGTTCCTCACCACTTATGACTGGTGGTGAAGATGACTTGCTTAGGTCGGACCATGCATGTTTACAGGATTGATGAGACATGGTCCGTAACTACTGTGTATATTATTTGTGATTAGTGTCTTTGTTTATGTTGATGCTTCTTGCAAAAATCAACAATAACACACCATTATGCAGCAGCTAATAAAGTCAAGCTGATACTAGAAAGACATAGAGTCAGCAAACAACTTCTTACTTGTACGGTGTCAGTTGTACAGTCATACAGTACAGCAATTCAAGCTTTGAAGGTGCATCAAACAACTTACAACACACAGAACCTAGTGAGTCACACCTGACACACACAGAAATACTAAAGCAGTTCACAGAAAATTGACATGTACACACTCACAGTAGTACACATACAGGGGGCAAAGACACACAAAAATGAAAAAAACTCACATGCTTAGGAAGCCACTCAGGAGCAGTGATCTGTGGAGGGAGGAGTTACCTGCGACACCCTCCTTACTCAGTTGTGCAGGGAACTGAGCCAAGAACCAGACTACAGTCAGCAACAATTCAATGGACCAAGCCTGACCCAGTGAGAAGAAAATAGACTGCTTTATATGTCACAAAAAAATGCATTCAGACAACTGTGCATGCACTTGCAGGACACAGATTACAAGAACAACAATACAATGCACACACAGATGATGATTGTGCAACGGTAAGTACAATGCAGATAAGAGGAGTCAGATGACAATCACACCTCTGTTATGCAGGGAACCAAGCCCGGAACCTGATTACAGCAAAATACCAATTTGCTTCACAAAAGCAATAGAAAATACCACAGGGGCTGTGTGTGGATTTGGAACAAAAAGCTAAGCAAGCACAGCAGTGGGGATGGGGCAGTCAGCAAAAGCGTGAGCCACTCACTGTTACTGAGCCCAGTAACAGTTACCCATACATGTAAAAGCCAAACTAGACTTTGTTGACAAAAAAAAAATTCTGATAAGGACTAATTGGTTCTTAAGTAAAAAAACCATACTGCTTCAGTTGAGCTGTGAAACTGTAAGCAGTGGGTGAGGGAAGTCAGCATGCAGCTGCACACACACAGATTAACTCACACACAGACTCTGCTTTTCCTTGAAACTGAGCCCAGTTTCAAGGATGAAAAACAAAACTGCAGTCAGATGCAGTAACAAGGTGATCAGATGTAAAAACTGGATCACACACAAAACATTTTTAACCAGTTAAAAAAGTTACAAGTAGTAAACTAAACAGAGCTAGCGCTCTGAGAAACAACTGTTTCCTCTCATCTACACACTCAGAGTGAGGAGATCACGTGGTGTTCCTGACTCTGATCTCCAAAAACAGCCTCTGATTGGCCAGCGAAACTCTGTGAGATTTTGAATTTTTACCCACTGAATAGTACATCCCAAATAGTAGCTGAATAGTGAACTATTCTGAATATCCATCTGAATATTCGGCAAGCCTACTAGTCGCGGTATTTGGGAAATACTATTTGGACCATGCACAGCCCTAGCAGAAATCAAGAATGTCCCCCTGTTCTCATGCCCAGAACATGAGTGAACCGTCCTCTTGTTAAACTGGGTATCCTGGAATTTGGGGGTGCTGCCCAGGAAAGATAACCTGTCGACCCTGGCGGAAGAAAACAGATGACATCTGAACTTATTTGGTGATGGAATGGGCTGACTATTAGGGTTTAATTTTAATGATGTTCACATGTCTATTTTCAGTTGGTATTTCTTATGGCATTGTCTTGCAGTAATTATGGAACCCTTCGTTTTGATATATAGCTTACCACTTACCTCCAAAGTCTAACAAACCTACAGCTTGTTAAAGTTGCAATATCATCCTGTTGAAATTGTAATTTTAAATATTTGTTTTCATACATCACCTAATCCTTTTGAGGGTATTATGTGTTAGTGTTATGGTACCCACTGAGACCTTTCTTATGATATATAGTTTATCTGTTAACTCCAAATATTGACATAGTAATGGCTTGTTAATGTTCAAATGTGAAAAAAAATAAGCACAAATTAATTTTCCTTGTGACTAATCCTGTCTTGAGAATGTCACAATCTCAGAAAAGAGGATTGGTTCATACAAAGAAGAATAAATAAATACAAATTCTTCTTTTGTATGATGCAATCCTCTTTCGTGAAATTGTAACTTTCTCAAGACAGAGGTTTGGTTCATACGAAAGGATGTGAAAAAATGAAACTTGGCATATCAAGTAACCTAGTCCCCCAAACTGAACTTGAAAAATTTCATGCAAATCTCTTGAACAAGGATGAAACTATTAAAATCCAAAGTTAGCAGTTTAACGTTCATTATAAAATTGCAGCAAAAATCTAAAAATGTAATTGGCCAAGAGATATCACGTGACTGAATTAAATCTCTATAAATGCACAATCAAGTGCCAAACCTCATTTCCTAACACATAAACCTACTTAGGGTGATTTTAGAAGTTTAATAAGCCACTCCTTGGTGTGCATCATAGGATTTTAATGCACTTCCCAGGGGCATAAGGACACTCAGTTTTGGCATCATGTCTTACTATACGCCTCTGGTGTGCATTAAAATCCTATAATGTACACCCTGCCATATCTTATTACTTACATAGCATACCCAACCCTAACTATGGTGCTATCATGCCACTATAAATACAGCCCAGACAGGTTTGAATTTTGATCTGAAGTTTTCTGGTTAGAAAGGGCTTGCCACTGAATGAGTCTTTCACTGATTTGGTGAAAAATATTTATTTGTTCTAAAGTTATAAGAATTTGAAATCTAAGTTCTGAACATGCTCAGTAGGGTATCAGGCATCTATTCAAAACACCCACTGAGCATCCTCGAATCAAACTTTCAAATCCTTATGACTTGAAATAACTTAATATCTGTTCAACAAACCAATGAAAGCACCTTTCTGGGTCAAGCCCTTTCTACAAAAAGGCCCTAGACCAAAATTCAAACACAACCTAGTGTATGAGCAATAGCAAAAAAAAAAACCCTGATCCTACAAATAAACTATAGAAATCCTATGCTCACACATGTGACCAGAACCAAACTTGTAGCAGTTCAAGAGACTTTGCCCCCTAGACCATACATGTAAACTTTCCTGCAAATTCATTTAATGGGAAAAACATTAAAGTGCAAAGGGGTCTATGCATGATGGGGCAGAAGCAATGCACAAAAAGGCCATAAGCATGGGGCACAGATATGCGGTGTTGGGAGGTCTAAACCTCACTTTCAGATTCTTGATGATATCGGGAATGCAAGTAATCACAGACATGTTGCATTAGAGTAATAAACAAGTTTATTACTACCAAGGGATAAATCACAGTTGCCCTAAGCAGTTCTTACCAATACGAACCGGGAGCCAGTGCTAAGCGTTCCCTACACCTCAAGGTTTCTCTGTGTCTCTTGGGGTCTCTCGGGTCTCCGAGGTGTAAGGCTTCATGCATTACATTATGTACTTATGATAATTACTATGGTTACCAAAAGATAGAAACATTTCTAGTTACAGAGATGAGCCCTATTGGCTAAATTAGAAGTGGCTCCACGGTCCAAGATAACATTATACAATTCTGTAAAGTCATCGGTTTGAGAACAAAAGAGTTCTTATACAGAGTCTTACATAACTCAGTGTAGTGGTACAAATCACCAAAAGATGGCAATGCCGTCTTACATATTATAATTACTCCAAAGACACAGGTGTCTTGGCATCTTACAAGTAAGAAATACACATAAAATACATGGCAGAGTATATGTATATTAGCAAGCAAAGTGTATTACAACAATATGCATTCATATCCTGACATCTACTCTTGTACAGTAGATGCCCTTAGCCCTAAATGTTAGTATGGCATATACCTAAATGGTAACTGTCTACAGTGTACCTCTGAGGGTACCAATTAGGGTGCAGGGACCTATGTAACATTCCCCCTTGTTGCCTCCAAGGGCAACACAGGCAAATGTCTGAGGAAAGGACAAGAGCAGTGTGGTTTACAAACCCGATGCACAAACCTTGTAAAGGAACTCGAACTCTCACAGTGTTGGCAGAGTATGTGCCATAGGCAGCAGAGCATAATAATCAAAATGAAAATTAAAAGTGCATAATAACAAAACCTTTAAAGTAATCTCTAACCAGGTGTTAGTTAATGCGTTATTCATATCTCCGTCATTGATCAATGCGAGGACAGCTTCAGTGGCTTTGGTCATATTATTGCTGATGTGGATGAGGTGGGTGTCCTTCCTGTCTAAAAGTGATTTCAGTGTAAGTGTGAGAGGGTCTATGCGTACATTAAAGTATGGCAAGCATTCTGACAGTGTGAGTAGATAATCAGGGTTACCATCAATAATATCTGCATCCAGAAGGGGGACGGGGGTTATAACAGTATGTCCAATAACAGACTTCTGGTGGGGAACATAGCAAAAATTGGGGTAATCAATAGCACAGGTAACAGATTCATATGTGTAAGATTTATAATTCCTGACCACGCAGTACTTGCCATCGGAATTATACTGTGAGCACACAGTAGGCAGTCTCCACTTTGCAACTGGACAGGGCAGGTGTAGGTCGTCTTGAAATCCATGTTGACAGGAGATGAACCTCCTCATGATAGGATTGGTAGAGCTTATCCAGAGCCAATGTCGAGTCAAAGGAGTTGGTGCCATTTGCGGTGATGTCATCATCCATACTGAAAGTCCAATCAGTGCTGTCTGGAAAGTAACCACAAACAGGTTGAATAACATCAAATACATCATATTGGCACAAGTAAATATATTGCTTTTTTGCACAGCAGTCCATGTGAGGAGCCACCCAGGCATCCAGGAAAGAATGATAAACCAAGAGAAGTAGTAAATCCAGGCATTCTCTGTAGATGTCTTCATCCAAATGCCCAATGGAATGGACCAGTGTAAGCTTGTCGAACAAAGCTGTAGTGGGATCAAAGCGTGGTAAGGATACAGTGAAAGAAACAAACATGGTCTCTGTTATGGAACACTCTTAGCAGCAAAACAAGGACCAGTATTAGGGTGTCTGGTCACAAACCCCAAATTCCTAGCTGTGGAGAGAGGAATGGTTAAAGTCTGTTGCATACACATGGAAACACAGTTAGTGGTTTTACATCTTGGACAATACCATTTGGAGATGCATCTATCATGTATAATGTCAGGTATTCTTCCAGATTCTAGATCACGGAAGAGGTTATTGATGGTAGTGATGATGTAGGAGCCATAAGCAGAGCAGAGTATCTCTCTAGCAATGTGGGCCCAGATATTCAAACTGCACCCAAAATGTGCGAAACAGCAGGAGCAAGCATAAACCAATTGCGCATATGCGCAACAGGTGCGATATTCAAACATGGAGCAGAACAAATTTCTCAAGCAGCCAACGTCTGAATATCGCACATACTGCGCCATAGCACAACCAGGAAGGAGAAGCTGAGCAGAAAGGTTGCGCTATAGCGCAACAGAGGCAACCTAGCTGAGCAGTCCAGAGGTGCCATAGCATAGCAGAGCCCCCCAGAGCAATGGAACTGCACATCCAGGGAGGCAGGCTGGGGCCCACTGCAACCATGCCACACATGGGCAGAGGAACACACTGCAGAACCAACAAGACACCTGCACACCCCAAGCACAGCATCACTGGGGGTGGGACAGATGATCTACTGGCCCATGGGGACAAGCCAACAAAGCACAGCAGAGCCATGACACCCCAGCACAACCACTGGCAGGCTGAGAGTGCCAGACACAGGAGGTTGACAACCACAGTGCACATCAGCCCCCCGTACGCACAGCACACCCTGCACCGTGACCCCAAGACACCACCCATGTGCAGTGACTGGCACTGCAGAAACCATGCATCCCCCAGCACACATCAACCCGTGCAGCAGAGAGCATACAAGCCAGACACACCCTGTGCACCCAGCAGTGGGTGGCAGCAGACAACAAGACTAACAGAAAGTCACTGCCATGCTGGAGATACCTCCCATGCACACACACACACACACACTGCGCAGCACACACACCAGGACCATACCACCCCAGATGGCATGCACACCACTGCAACTGAGCAACCATAGCCAGCTGCAAATCAGAGACCAACACAGTATTCATATCAAAATATAAATGTATTCTCAAACGTGTAAAGTACAAAACAATCAACCAGAACTATTTACAAGGGGATACGGGTACAAGGTAGGGGTGGGCAAGGGTAGGGATGAACAACTTGGAGAGGAAGGCAGGGTGGTAGGGATGGGTGAAGTGGAAGGGTAATGTGGCTAAGGCCCAGGCTGGTAGTCCTCTGCCTGGTGCCGCTGTTCCCATGAATGATCCGCAGGGCCATGTCTACGATGTCACCAGGATAGCCTGCTGTTCACGGACACTTGTGTTAGCCCCATCGATGTCCCTCTGGATCCTCCTGAGAACTGTGAGGCCTAGGAAAATGGGAACATAGTCAATGGCTGTGACTGACCACAACCTGAACACCACCCAACCTGCACAGGCCATATAGCAGTCCCATTCTGTGATGGCATGCACCCACCCACAGGAACATGCACATGGCCATCACAAATGTATGTGGCACCAGCTATGTGCACCACTGCAACACACACTGCCCATGTCCATCACAGCACAAACAAGGCTGTCAAGTGATGTGGCAGCGTGGTGCGATGCCAGTTACACAGCTATGTGCCCAGTGCATGCATGGACCACCAGTACACCATACACAGAAGTGCTGTGACACTGGACAGTGATGCATGTCACCTGTGTCATGCATACATACACTCAATACTAGACAGTGTTGGAGATAAGGGCGTATAGCCCACCCAGTCTGCTCCATTTGAGCTTGTAAGTTCAGTTTGTTTTCCTAGAAGTCTGTTGCACCTACCCTGACCTCCAGAATTCCTTTATGTCTATCCTGCATTCTAAATCCTATGATTGTTTCATCCCCACCACTCCTCTGGCAGGGTGTTCCACTTGTCCACCACCCGTTCTGTGAAGAAATTCTTTTCTCATGTTTCCTCTAAATCGTCCTCCTCCAACTGCATCCCATGCCCTCTAGTCCTGGAACATCTTTTTCGCTTAAAATAGTGTTTTCCTGCACCCTGTTCCTCCCTGTAAGATACTTGTATGTCTCTATCATATCCTTCTCCCTCCTCTCCTCCAGGGAGTACATGTTCAGTTCCTTTAACCTGTCTTCATAGGACTTGTGATGCAATCCATGCACCATCTTTGTTGCCCTCCTCTGAACCTTCTCTACCCAGTCTATGTCCTTACGTAGGAATGGTCTCCAGAACTGTACACTGTACTCCAGGTGGGGCCTCACTAGTGTCTTGTACAGTGGAATTATGACCTCCCTTTTCCTGCATGGTTGTGTTGTGCATGACTGGTGGTCTTGCCCCCCCCCAGCATGCAATAGCATCCATGACATAATGATACTCTCACTCCTCAAGCAGCTGGGTCTGCCGCTGCTGCTGCTGCTGCTGCTGGGGCGCAACACCCACCGGCACCTGGGCCCTGGCACGGCCCTCCTCACACCATGCCTGCATCCTCACATCCCGACCTGTGGGAGACATATGTTGAGAAAAACATCAGTGTGACTCCAAAGCAGACTGCCCCCTGCCCCAGTGAGAGTGCCTGCCCACACAGCCAGACCCATACATCTCACACCTGCACACACTGACACAGCCAACCATGGCAGAGCCATCTCCTATGCACAGCCACCAAAACACACTCACACCCCTACAGAGAATACAGGTGCATAGATGGTACACCCACCTGGCCTAGGCACCACGCCCCTCCTGGCATGTGACCGCAGCTTATCCAGAAGTTGAGGATCCCTCCAGCGGAGGTCACTGTACCAGTGCCGGCACTGCTCAGCTGTCCAGCACCGTCCAGTGACCCCCACCAGGTCACTGGCCACTTGCTGCCAGACCTGCATCCTAGCAATGGTGAGGACCACCTCACCATACAGTGCCCCATAGTGGGGCTCCACTAGGGCCACCAAGTTGACCACTTCTATAGGGCTCCACTGCACTGCTCTTCTGCAAGCCATGGTATCAACTTTGCAGCAGGCAATATGGCGCCCCGCTGCGCCGTAACCCCATGTGGAGATGTTGTGCAATAGACCACCACAGGTGCCAATCGCGCTGTTTGAACAGCGCCGTCACTTCACATAGCGCTGTCACCAGACAGTGCAATAGGGCCGTACACATGGCAGCCGAACAGTGCCAGGGGGCCAAGGTCAGACACCAGGTCATGGGCAATGACGCAAGGCCACGCACAGCGCCATCTGACGTATACGCATCCTGCGCGACCGACCAGCTGCGTACCAGTGCCACAGAGGACTATTGTGCAGTAGTGCCACAGCGCCATATAGTGCCCAGTGCTGTAGCGCCACTGGCACAATGGTGGCCATGGCCTGAATTGCCGATCGCGCACAGCACGTCAGCAGCACGGCAGACACCTGCGTAAGCTATCTGGGCATGCACAATGCAGTGTACCACACAGTCACAGGTCTGCGCCATTGGCTCAGCCGACTCAACCATATTGCGCAAAGCACAAATTTGCGATATTCAGCTGACACATGCAAATCATCTGATCAGCCATTCAAAGGTGCAGTGGCACGATTTGCATGTCATTATAGTTGCTCCACTCCTAATTTGCATGCATTGGGCTATAAATGTGCGACATTCGTCTGCGCTGGCCAGATTCGGGTACTGCAGGTGAGAGGTGAGTTGCATGCTGTGTGATGTTCTGGACAATGGTCATGGGAAAATGCTGTAGACTGCACAGTGACAGGTGTCCACTTCCCCCCATACAGATCGCCATGACCAAGCAGAGCAAAGGTGAGGGTGAGGATGGTGGGTGTAGGAGGAGGCCCAACTTTACCCCAGCAGAGACAGAGGCCCTCTTCCAGGCCTACCTGGATGAGGAGCCACTACTGAGTGGACAGAGACACCTCAGTCCCGTGCGGCTGCATGAGAGGGTAGCTCGGGCCGTGAACCTGCTTCAGCCACCAGCACTCCGTGCAGGAATGCAAGAAGAGAGGCAGACCACAGGAGGTTGAAGAAGATGGCATCCTTCAGGGCGGCACGTGCTGGCACTGGCGGGGCCAGCCAGTGGTGTTGGAGCTGACCCCGCTGAGGAGACACTGGTTGCATCAATGCAGTGGGAGGCTATTGAGGGCGTACCAGGAGGTGGATTCAGACAGGTGGAAGCCCATCACTCCGCAGTATGACATGGTGGTGGTGTTGGGGGGTTGGGGAAGGTTGTTCACATGCACTCACATGTACTCTCTTTCTGTACAGATCCTGTTCGTCTTCAGGAGATGGTGGTGGTGGGTCCAGGCAGTGATGACCTGCTGGACATGGAGGAGGTCCATCCACCTCTGTCACCAACCAGCATGCACTGCAGCAGCATGCAGCTGGGCCGCCAACTCTGGTGTCGGTGATTGAGATGCGAGGGGGTGCACAGCTGTAATGTCTAAGCAGTCTGGCATGCAAGCATGCCAGCAGGCTGTGACTATGGCTGTAGTACCTGCACCATTGATGATTAAGGACTGCAATGGGCAGTGATAGGTGTGTGTCCCATAGCGGACACACAGCAGGCCAACACATGCCCTGGGCCTTTCTGGTTCCAACTTGTGTACCAGCATGTTGGCACAGTCCCAGGCTGTGCCTGTCAGCCTCAGTGGGGCAGCACCGGTGGCTGTGCAGGTGTCTGTGGCACTGTTGCTGCCACAGCGGTGGGCAGAGTGGACCCTGGGGCTGGCAGCTCTGGAGGGCAGCAGCAGCAGTCACCACCAGGTCTAGGGTACAGTGTCAAGTGGTGGCACATGTCCGCCGCCCTTTGATCCACCCATTCCTGGTCCTGGCAGACAGTGCCCACCTTCAAGGGTGTTGTGCATCAGGACCTTCCACACCTGGGGGACAGGATGCTGTTGGGGCACAGTACCCATTGGCGAGCACACCAGCCTGCTGCAGGAATCAGTACAGCTGCAGAGGTGGGTTGCAATGTCTGTGGAGGCACTGTCTGTGGCTGTGGAGTGGCACAGCAGGAGTATTCTCTGGACCGTGCAGAGCTGGTTAGTATGCGGATGTAATGTGACGCCGCCATTGACAGGCTGACCCAGGCAGTGGTCTCTGTCGTGGATGCATTGGGCTGCGGTCAGGTCCCGTGCACCACACCCACACAGTTCTTTCCACTCCCGTTACGGCGTCGGTGCGACACCAGGCCTGTGATGCTGGGTTCTGCTGTAGCCATCCGGGCACCCCTGGTACCAGGTTTATTCGACATGCTGCAGACCCTGTGAGGGAGCAAGGTCGCGTTCGCGCAGTCACGACCCTGGTGGTCAACAGTGCCGCACCTGTGCCCCTGCTCAGCCTGCCAGTGCTGCTGGGTCACAGTGGGGCCGCCCATTACATCGCGGTGGCCGTGGGACAGTGCTACATGACGACCTGTCTCCCAGTCGGGCCCTGTCTGGTGCTGCCCAGTGTGCAATGTGTGTCATGGTGGGCAGTGCACTGCTAGAGTGCTCTGCTCACTGCGCCAACACATGGACCTACACCAACTGCTGTCCACAGGTCATGTGCAGTATGATGCTGCATTGTACTGTACACCAAGGTGCAAGGTGCCCAGCATCTGACACACGTACTTGGACGGTACAGGTGGTGAGGTGGTCGAGTGATTCTGTGTGTTAACCAGTATCGGTCTGCTGTGCTGTGCATCACCGCCATATACGCTCTGTGCCTGGTGTGTGTGTGTCCATATAGTCTTTACCCTCCCTGATGGTATGTTTGCATACCTGGACCTTCCACTCTAGCGTCATGCACCCTGGTGTGTTACCCTGTGTGCCTGTGGTTTGCGCATGGACAGTGTTGGCTACATGTCCCTTGACTTACCTGTGTTCTGCATAGTGCTCCTCTGTGATGGTGTCCCGGTGCAGCTGGGCCTGCGGATCAGTCGGGGGTTCCGCCGTCCTAGAGACTGCTCATCACCATCAACATTGAGGCGCCACTGGGATCCCCATCGCTGTCCCCTCTTCCAGCCTGTGGCTATCCCATAGTCTTGGCCATGTTGTGCAGGATACAACAGGCCAGAAGTCCTCCCAGGCCTTTTTTGGGGGCTGTACTCCTGGGAGCACCGCCCGGAGGTGTCTAGGCATCGGAAGCATGCCTTGAGCATCAAACACCCGCTCTATGATGTTTGCGTGGCAGAAACATGTGCCTCATTATAAGCGTTGCTGTGATGGGGTCATGGGGCACGATGCAGTGTGAGCAGCCAGGGATGGAGTGGGTATCCGCTGTCACCTGTGTGGAGATAGTGGAGATCAGTCTCATGTTCAAGGTCCATATTGCCCATATCCTGGGTGCCACTACCATGGCACCTGTGGCATCCACCCTTGCCCCGAGTTTGCATTCCATACATGTGTACTCCCCACTAGATGGGCCTGTGGGATGTCCCCACTCTAAAATCTATGGCACAGTCTTGGACTGATACCATATGAAGGCATCATGTGCTCCACCTGGGTGTGGCACAGACAGTGATTATGTGCTTGGTGGCATCACACACCACCTGGCAGTTGACACTGGAGAAGCCCTTTCTGTTCCTATGCATCCCCATCGGGCCAGGTGGTGTCTTGAATAGCCACATGGGTGCAGTCTATATTCCTGCACCAGGCATACGTGCTCCCTGTGGAACTCCTGCATGTTTGCTGTACGCTCTGCCACGGTGCTGGGGAAATGGATGTCTCCGCGGCATGTGGCAGCAGTGCACTGAGGAATTGGGTGAGGATGCGCGTGGCCTACTGTGTGATGCCTGTGGTCCTCTGTTGGCCTCTGGAAGGTGCCCGTGGTGAGGCAGGCATGCAGGCTGTCACTGTGGTCTCCACCGACAGAGCATGACTCCATCGTGAGGTGTCTGCATCACATCACTGCACAGCTCACAGAGCCGTCTCAGTATTGCCCTGTTCAGGTGATACCAGCCCTGATCTCTACATCTATGTACAGCTCCAGCTGATCACGGGCGCAGTACTGCCTGTTGGGGGCATACCGCCCGACGGGCCCTTCCACAGCCACATCCCCTGCAGCATGCCTCTCCACCCCCTCATTACAGCTTCCATGTGGAAGCTGGCACTATCCATCTCTGGCTTCAGACCCCCGGCTGCTGTTGCTGTGTACCTGCTGTCCTCCTGCTACTTCCACTGCACTGGGCACCCCACGCTGGCCTCTACAGCCTACTGTATATGCCCATGCTCACCTTGCCTGCCTAGCCTGTCTCTGTTTGTCTGTCTGTCTGTCTCTCTCTCTCTCTCCCCGCTGGCATCCCTTGTAGCATTCTTGCATGCCATTCCTTGAAGCCTTTTAATTTTGGCTCATTTCCGGCTAGTGTACACTCGGCTGTTCGCTATTGTGCATTATGGAATCTTTGAATATCGCATTAAGCTCTTTATGCGCGGATCCACCCTTAGGTTCGCGTGCCTTCATTTTTCATTGCGCTGTTGCTCAGCATGTTTCGGTGGGCGCGCTGCCTCCTTACTGAATATCGCCAAAATGGCGCATTTTGGACTTGCGCATACTGCGCAGCTTCCTATAGCCGTAAACCTTCTGAATATCCGGCCATATTGTTTATCTGCTTCTCTGTTGTTCTATTGTGTAGATGCGTTGATCTTATCTTTAGAATCAAGTGAAAGCCTTAGCAATAAAGTCCATGTTGTATACAGTGTATCTTTTTCTTCCTGACTAAGGCCATCCACACCATGCAATAATGGGGTAGTATATTATTGCCAAACCAGTGGAGAATTTGGCAGAATGACTTTTGATAGCAGCAATGTCTGCTTTGTTCCAGATAGACATAGCCGTACCAAAAAGGCCTGTGACAGTACCTGTTGCACCTGTAACATCAGAATTGTCAACTTCACGTCTGTTCCGTTTATGAGCTAGATTATCAGGAGAGGGCTTCCTCCTGAAGTTGCCTCTATGTTCAGTAGAATGGACCCCGGCAATAGGGTCTTGCATACGAATCTGAAATGCAGCTAAACTATCAAGCGATAATGTACTATAAAATGCTGATGTATTAGTATTATGACACATACCAAACTCTTTCATATTCCAGTAAGTAAGTTTAAACAAAACAGGTATATGCATAAACTGTAAGTTACTAATCAAAGAACCTGGGAGGGCAGTGGCTGTTAGACCACTACAGGGACCAGGGGTATGCTTTGGACATTCAAAAGCTGCTTGTCAGTGGGTGAAGTAATACAGAGAGGTACATGGCTGCAGAAGCCATGTGAATATCTCTTACATAATTTCCGAAACGAATCTGGACAAAGAATTACAGTAAGAAAAGGATCTTTTAAGACAGTTATGTTGTACAAACCAGAATGTCTTAATGCAGTTTTATATGAGGACAGTGAACCGTTTAGGATAATTTAGCATTGGGCCCACCTTGGAAAGTTCCTTTGAGAGTTTGGCCACAGGAGAATTTGTCCTTGTGATGTGGTTTGCCACTCAATTTGAAGGGTAGATTATCAGGAGCAACAACTGAGGCAGTGAGGTAAGCATCGGAACCTTCCTGGACAGTGATTCTACTATCTGGTATATTGATGGATACTCCCTCTGGAGGAGGTGCTGGAGGATCGAGGTGTCATAGGAGGTCTGGTACCTTGCCTTGGATGCAGGGAATAACTCCTGAGAGGAGGAAATAATGGAACAAGATAGTCATCTTGTCAGTGTATCTGAAAGGAAGATCAAAGATTAGTATGTTATTACTATTCCGCCCAATGGGGTGAGGAAAACTAATTTATGCTCCTTTATACAGTTTCAGCTGGTTTGCATATAACCATTTGTCTGTCAACTTGTTGTTGTGGAGGAGTCTAACTTGATAGACTGCCAGACTGAGCTTGTTGACAATAGGGTATGGGCCTTCCCACTTGTTGGAGAAGGAATGGGTGGGATGTGCAAATTGGAGTACCATTACCTGATCTCCAACCTGCCAATCCACTTCTTGTGCGTGTTTGTCAAACTGTATTTTGGATTGTTGCTGGGCCTTGCCCATGCAGTTGGCAGCATACAAGTGTGTGTGTATGAGGTCTTTCCTAAGTTTTTACACATATTGGTCCACAGACACACGGTCTGCAGTGGGGGTGTGCAGGTCAAACAACAGATGTTCGGGTAATCTCATCTGTCTACCAGTCATCACCTCAAAGGGTGTGATCTGGGTGGTGGCTGAGGGTGTCCCCCTAATTGCTATAGGAGTAATGGCAATAGGGACTCCCAGGTTTTGGGATTGTCCTCAATGAATTTGGAAAGCATTTGCTTAATCCATCTGTTGGATCTCTCTACTTGACCTGAGGATTGAGGGTGGTAATGTATGTGGAACTTCTGTTGAACTCCAAGGAGTTCAAGGGATTCTTTCATCAACTCACCTGTAAAACTGGTTCCTTTGTCAGAGTCTACCTTGAGAGGTAGATCCCACCTGGAGAAAATCTGTTCCACCAGGATTTTGGCAGTAGTTTTTGCTGTACGTGTCTTAGTGGGGAAAGCTTCTACCCACTTAGAGAAAAGGTCAGTTACCACAAGAGCATATTTATTATTTCTGCTAGTGTTGGTCAGAGGGCCAATGAAATCAATTTGAATGGCATACCAAGGGCCAGAATGTCTTAGTGGTAAGAGTTTGGCATTTTGTTTGGTAGGGATGGGGTTGTTTTGCATACAAACGAGACAGTTGTCTATGTATTGTTTAACATTTTTGGTGATACCAGGCCACCAGGCTGTGGTTTTGAGTCGCTGGAGGGTATTTTCTGCTCCCTGGTGTCCACCAGTAGGGGTGTCATGCACTTGGTGCAAAAATTCAGGTCCTAAATGTCTGGGGACTACCCACAACTTAGTGGTGGAGTCATCTGGTTGGAACCAAATGAGCTTGTCATCTGGTGACAAGTGCAACCTACCTTCATGCCTCTGATAGGGGTTGTGTGTGGGAAGTTTCTCTTCAGTACCTTTGTCAAGGAATCTGAACACCTCTTTGAGTTCAGTGTCAAGCTGCTGGGCTGCAGAGAAGTCCAAGGGGGAAAAAGGTTCCTGTTTCTTCCTGAGTGCTGCAATGTGTACAGCTGCATTAACCTCTGGATGGTCCATCATCCAGATGTCCCCGCCTCGGGCCCCTTCCTTAGCAAGGGTGTCCGCTGTGTCATTGCAGGCATGATAGGGGTCATGGAGAAAGTGGGCTTTAACTTTGTGTACATAGAGTTTGAGTGCAAATTTTTGTGCCAGTGAGTGTATGTATGTATATTACCAATTCCTTGTACTTCTCTGGGCTGCTATCAGAGGAGAGGAAGGAGTTCTGCCAGAAGGGAAGAAATTCCATAAGGGAACAACAAACCCAGTTAGAGTCTATAAAGATGATGCTATCCTCGGTTCCATGCTGGATGAACTCGAGGGCACAGGCCACTGCTGCCCTCTCTGCATATTGTGATGATGCTACACTACAGCGCTTAGAAATTTTAACAGTGTTCCCATAAAGGTATATCACTAAAATGCCCATCCATGCAATTTGTTCTCCCTGATAGTAGGATGCTGGACCATCAGTAAAAACATGGCACAAAGAAGTGTTATCAAGTATTTGTGGCATGGCAGGGAGGAAAGGACCTGGATCGGGAAGATCAGGTGGACTGTAGGGTATATGTCATGGGTTCTCTGGAAAAGGAGGCTATGAGCTAACATAGGTGGAACTCTTAGTTGATTGTACCTGTGTGTCTCTGTCCTGGAGAAGAAGTGACCAGTGCATCAGTCTGGTGTTAGAGACTGACCCATCCTTCACTCTATCTGAGAGCAGAAAGGTGGTTGGGGTGTGGTTGGTGTTGATGATCAGCGGTGAGTACCCAATGATATACAGGAATTGCTTGACAGCCCAGTAGGTGGCCAGAGGTTCCTTTCACAAAGGCCATACTTCTGTTCCACTGGGGTCAAGAGCTGTGAGGCATATGCAATGGGTCTCAAGATGCCATGCACCTTCTGCGCCAGCACTGCTGACATGGCAATGTCAGAGGTGACACATTCCAGATGAAATGGTAGTGCTGGATTGGGGTTGACCAGTGCTGGGGTGGATGCCAAGGCCTGATTCAGTGCCATCACAGCCTGGATGTGTATAAGGCCCCAAGTCCATGGTACATCCTTTTTGAGTAATTCATACAGAGGAGCAGCTTTCTGAGCAAAATCACAAATAAAATCTCTCGAATAGTTTACCTTACCTAGAAACCTTCAAAGAGTTGCCACACTGGTAGGTAATGGCAAGTCTTGCAATCCCTGTACCTTTTTCCAGGTAGGGCTTTGACCATGGTCAGTTATTTTCAGACCTAGAAAGAGTACTTCTTTCTGACACAGCTGTGCTTTTGCTGGATTACATTTTAGACCTGCTTTCTGAATGAGAGTCAATAGTTTGTCCAAGAGATCCAAATGTTGTTCCTGTGTGGCTGTTGCTAGCAACAAGTCATCCATATATTGTAAGAGACATTGGGGAGTAGAGAAACTCTCGAGGGCATCCATCATGTGGAGGTGGAATAGGGATGGACTGTTATGGAATCCTTGTGGCAAGCAGGTCCATGTGTACTGTCTTCCTTCAAAGGTGAAAGCAAACTTATATTGACTCTTAAGGGCCAATGGTAATGACCAAAAACCATTGGCGATGTCCAGGGCACTGAATCATTTCAAGTCAGGGCTAAGAAGTCGTCACACATCTGGTGCTGATGCCACAGTTGGGGAACAACTGGGGGTGACCTGATTCAGTTTCATGTAGTCACTAGTAAGTCTCCAGGTGCCTGTGAGTTTCTTCACTGGCCATACTGGAGAGTTGGCAGTGGAAACTCAAGTTCTGATTATTCCTTGCTTGAGGAGATACTTGATCGTTTCTCTGAGGGAAGGCAAGGCCTCAGTTGGGAAAGGATATTGCCTTTGCCTCTCAAGTGCTGAGCCTGGCACTTCAATGACGGTGTGCATTCTACCAAAGTCATGTTTGTTGACTGCAAACACTTCCAAATGTCATTGCAAAATAGGTAGGAGCTTTGGGAAAAGTTCATGATTCTTGAACAAATCTATGACATCATACTGTTTGTTATTGGCAGTATCGTTGCCATAACGTGTGAATCAGGAATCAAAATGGTATGATATTGACCCTGAATCTGTATCAGTAGCATGTTAGCTAGGTCCACCACACAGTCATGCAGTGCAAGGAAGTCAATCCCTATAATACCAGGATGATCATGCACACCATTAGTTGCGAGTGTGTGAGGCCTTAAATGACCCAGTCTCACCAGTAAGAGTAGAGAACGTGTATGCAAGGAGCCCAGCACCGCTAACTCCTGAAATGTTGGTCCTCTGTCCGTGGACCAAGGGATGTGTCCGGTAACATCATGTAGCATAGATACAGCTGCACCTGTGTCTAACAAAAAACTACTAGTAGGCGGCCCCCGACCTCGGCCTTGATGCAGGGCCTTCCGTTTGTATCCAAGACTAGCTTGTTTACAATCCGGACTGGGACCTGTAACTGTCAATCCATACTGCTGGAAGCATGCAGAGGTTGGGCCTGGCTCATGTGAATCACTTCACCATGTTGCACTGATGCTATATAGGGAGGAGCTTCTGGGTTCAGACCTGTATGGGCCTGAGGGCCTACCCTGTCAGTGTTCCCATGGCTGGTTGGGGCCTGGGCCGCCGGTTGTACTGCCACAAGGGCCTGTGTGGGAACAGCATCCGACACACAGCGCACTTGTCCCAGGAGCTCTTGAGATTTCCGGTTCTCTTCAGCTATCTCCCTGTATGAAGGACCCATTCTCTGTTGTTGTGGTTTACCTCTACCCTTATGCTTCCTGTTTTTATGCCAATTCCGGTTCCCACCCCACTGCTGTTGTTGCTGATGGGCCTGTTGGGGGTGTTGATTATCAGCTGGAGGGGCTTGCTGATATTGGGCCTGTTGACGTTGGACCTGCCCTTCCACTGTGTAGTGTGTCATGGCCTCTGGGATGGATTTCACGGCAGTTACCTTTTTGGAACCGGAGCCCAGATCATGGATATAGAGTTGATACACTCTCTCGGTTTTCCGAAGGATGTCAATAAACCTATCTGTATTTGGTAGCTGGTTGGCTCTACCTTTTCTCTTACTGCTGGAATCATGTTCCTAAGGAACAGGGTCTTATATTCAATAAGATCTACATCTGCAGCTTCTTGTGCCAGTTGCTTTCCTGCTCGGTAGGCCATCCAGAGTCTCTGGTGGTAAGTCGCTGGACTTTCTTTTGCATTCTGCTTCACAGGGTGTGCAAGCATCACTCCTACTACACCTGGGCTGTGAGTAGAAATGAACTCAGCTGCAATCTCGTCAAAGGTAGCATTCCCATCCTGGCAAACAGCATCGGGGAGTTTGGCCCACAAACCAGGATCGATGGTCTGGCGTAGTATTTGGACCTGATATTCTGCAGCGAGGCTAAGCATCTCACATTTAGAACGCACCTTCTCCATGTGACAGCTGAGGTTGTCAGACGGATTCATCCGACCAATGCTGTAGGGGATTAGTGGGTCAATCAGGCAAAGGTAGATTGTCTCGAGCGCTGTCCAGGGCAGCACGAGCTGCAGCTTCAGCCTCAGTGCAGACAATCCCTTCCTGAGTGCCAGCCTCTTGCAGGAGGTGCCTAATCTGGGTTTTAATAGCCCGTCTACTCCTGTCAGGAAGCGGCACATTGCCTATAGCAATTTCAATCATGATTTCTATCTCCTGCCTGTCTTCCACATTAATAACGGCTACCGGAGGTGCTGTCAGCACCAGGCTAGGGCCTGTTCCCCCCATCATGGGGGCCACCATGTTGGAATCTCCCATGATTAGCATCACGATGTCGTCGACGTGTGACATGGGGAGTTGGGGGTGGGGACCCGCCATGCTGTGGATGGCTGGGTGTGGTGTCTGGGCCATAGTAGGGGCATGACTGGGCATTGTATTGTGAAATGTCATCATCAGATAACTCCCCTTCTGGTGACAAATGAAAGGCAGGGGCTATGCCTCCTTTTGCCTTAACATGTCCAGCCAGAACCTCTCGCTGATGGCGCAATGTCGCCATCTTCGTTCTACATTCATCGTGACTCACACTTGCAGCATCCATGTCAACCTCATCTTGCTTTTGCTTTTGCAACACTCTATATGTGGCACTCAATTCGTGATTGTCCCTATAAGCCACTTCTAAATCATTACGTACCTGGTTTATCTCATCCTGCAGCTCACCCATTTCGTCTCTCAACTGAGCATTCGCAGCACTCAGCAAATCATTCATTTACACTGCCTGACTCTTATCCTGTCTCAAACTTTCACACTCCTTCTTCAACATACAGACTGCCTGTTCTCCAGCTTGAGCTGAATGATGCATTAGTGAATCCTTTTCATTTTGCAGAGTTTGGAGTTCAGACTCCAAGTTCTGCTGCAGTCTAATACATTCTGTTTCCTGCAAACCCATCTGTTGCTTAAGAGTGAAATCTGCAGATCAAGGGTTCGAAACCTCGCTTCGGAGGTTTCCAAAGCAGCGTAGAGAGCCACGACCATCAACCCTTTAGCATGACGCTTATTGGTTGATTGTCGCATCTCTGAATACTGGGTTGAAATCCCCAGTATAGGGCTGTCGGATTGACTTGCGTCCTGCGCGAAGTCAGCCCATCCTCCATGGGAGGCAAGGAAGTTTGAGACATCGAGTCTCAGTTCTGTGCAGCTATCTGATACTGTGGCCATTGTGTGGGAGGGAACAAAAATTCAAACTGTGAAAAAGGCACTATGTTGCATATTGATCCACAGCATGAGTACTTTATACACAGCGGGGCTACTGTATTAGTTGCAGACTTGCAATTCAAAACTGCTATGGAGTGGGTCGAGATGGCATCGGCCACACCCAAAAAGTCAGCCAGACTTTGCAAGTTACTACAAACTGGTTTTAAAATGGGAGAGGTGATACGGGAATGTACACTTACTGTCCCCGTGGGATAAGGAAAGGTTTCAGCAACAAGTGAAAATTTACAAACACCAAATATCGCCTGCACACTGTCACCAATTTGTTGGGAGGTCTAAACCTCACTTTCAGATACTTGACGATATTGGGAATGCAAGTAATCACAGACACATTGCATTAGAGTAATAAACAAGTTTATTACTACCAAGGGATAAATCACAGTTGCCCTAAGCAGTTCTTACTAATACGAACCGTGAGCCAGTGCTAAGTGCCTTATACCTCGAGGTTTCTCTGTGTCTCTTGGGGTCTCTCGAGTCTCTGAGGTGTAAGGCTTCGTGCATTACATTATATACCTATGATAATTACTATGGTTACCAAAAGATAGAAACATTTCTAGTTACAGAGATGAGCCCTATTGGCTAAATTAGAGGTGGCTCCATGGTCCAAGATAACATTCTACAATTCTGTAAAGTCATCAGTTTGAGAACAAAACAGTTCTTATACAGAGTCTTACATAACTCAGTGTAGTGTTACAAATCACCAAAAGATGGCAATGCCGTCTTACATATTATAATTACTCCAAGGACACAGGTGTCTTGGCATCTTACAAGTAAGAAATACACAGAAAATACATGGCAGACTATATGTATATTAGCAAGCAAAGTGTATTACAACAATATGCATTCATATCCTGACATCTGTTCTTGTATGGTAGATGCCCTTAGCCCTAAATGTTAGTATGACATATACCTAAATGCTAGCTGTCTATGATGTACCTCTGAGGGTATCAATTAGGGTGCAGGGACCTCATGTAACAGCGGCATGCAAACCACCTCTGCTACATGGGTCTCACTAACATAGATGTGCACCACATGGAACCATGGGCTGTTGCATGAGTGCATGTAGCACCCTGCATAGCTCATGGAGGCAGTGCTGCACATTGCAACTCCGCCCCATGACCCTGCTATATATGGGCCTGCTCCCTATCCTGCGTAGTGTCACGATGTGAAGAAAAGTCTTTAATTGCTGCTAATTTAGTCTTGGCTTGTCTGACTTGCCCTGTAGTTTGGGTGAGGGGAGTTAATTGTCTGTCCTCTGACCTCAGCTATGTTATAACTGGAGGTGGGGCTTAGTCAGAGTTGAGGTAGCAAGTGAGTTTTATTTTCTCAGAAGAAGCCAGAAGGGGAAGGAAACATATACAATTCAGTGCTTTACAGTAACTGGTAATTGCTATTTTTCTTCTAAACTTAGATTGTGGGCTTTTAGTGACACTGTACTTTCTTTGTTGTCTTTACTTAGAATTGTTTTTGGGCAGTTGAAAATTTAAAACATAGTGATGATGTATTTCTTTGCTGTCTTTAATTGCTGCAAATTTTCATCCCCCTTCCCTTCCCCCAACTCTTAATTATATGCCTGTTAAATCTGATTGACAGGAGCCAAACACAGGGTATAGTAAGTGGTGTGGAGTAGGAGGGACATAAGGGGGAAGAAGCCCACCCTCAGCACTACAACTGTTTTGACTCATTATTTATTTATTGGTTTATTTTCTTTTTAAAAAGAAAAGTATCTGAGGATCAGTGGCAGGATTTTAGGACAGTAAATCAATAAAAAGAATTAGGAGAGCTTCAGTAGCAGACAAGTAGTGGAATAGCAGTATAATTGCAGTATCATGTAGGGAGTGGTGCAATGCAGTGGCTGTGGGGCAGCGATATTCAGGCAGACCTTCTGGACACTGAGGTGCTGCCCTATCTGCATGCATCTCTCTGGACTGCGGGATGAGGTAGCTAGACTAGAGTAAACTGGGTCAGGAGTATCATCACCCCTATCCAGGAACCACACAGTCCAATGCAACTGCCTCAAAGGATGCCAAGAATGAGGAGCACTTGGATGACAGTGGGCTCAGGGAGGGTTAGAGCAGTCAGGCAGAGGCACATCCCAGATCCTATTCCACTCAAGAACTCATATGCCACACTGGCAAATGGGGACAACCAAATAGAGGTACCCAGAGAAGTGGAAGTAAAGGATGTGGGGGTTAGCCAAGGAGGTGACCTCAGCGGGGAAAGCAGTGGACCCCAGAGTAGGAGGAAGCAAATCCTGGTGGGGGACTCCATTATAAGAGGGATCCAGCTAGGAACACAGGAGGGGAAGGAACAGGAGGTGAGGTGCCTACCAGGTGCCACAGCATGGAGGGATAGAAGGAAGATCCTGGGGATCACTGGGAAGACAAGACGGGAGGGTAAGCTGGATGTCATTATCCACCTAGGTACTAATGGCCTGGCAAATGGGGAGCCAAAGGAAGTTCAGGAAGAGTTTAGGAAACTGGGGAGGGGTCTCAAGCAAGTTGCTACTTCTGTCACTTTCTCAGAAGTACTACCTGCTAGAGGCAAGGGAGAGCATAGGGGTGCATGCACAAGGAACTTTAAGTCATGGTTGAAGAACTGGTGCTGTGAGGAAGGGTTTGGATTCATTGGTGACTGGGGACCCACCTGGAGGATGGAGGTTTGTTCAAGCCTGGCGGCCTGCATCCATCCAGGAGAGAATCCAAGCACTCAATGATAAGTTTAAATGCTACATTGACAAGCATTTAAACTAGCAAAGGGGGTGGCAGGCCAGCAAGGAGGGTACCTACTTGCTCACCCCCACAGCTAGCAGTGGAACCAGTGAACCAGAGGAGTGGCTATCTCTACAAAGCAATGTGCAAAAGATGGAGATTAGCGCCCAAGAGGTGGATAGGCAGAAAAGGGGCAAAATTCAGCAAAAGGGCAGACACCAATGAGAACCAGTGATAAAAGACAACCAAGGAAGGGGCTGGAGTAGAACAATGAAACAGTCTAGGGAGGTCAAATCATGGAAAGCCATGTGTGCAAATGCCAGGAGCCTTAGCAATAAGATGGAAGATCTGGAGGCTGTCATGGTGCAGTAAGACCTGGACATTGTGGCCATCACTGAAACCTGGTGTAATGATAACCACGACTGGGAGATGGCCATACCTGGCTACAACATATTCAGAAGAGACAGGGCAGGCAGGAAGGGAGGAAGAGTGACACTGTATGTGAAAAATGACATAAGGGCCACAGAGATCCATGAGGAACAAAATGGGGGAGAGATACTGTGGGTTAAGCTGGAAAGGAAAATGGGGCCAGTCATCTGCACAGGTGTGGTCTATAGACCACCAGCCCAGGAGGAAGAAACAGATAGGAAGCTGATGCTAGTCATCCAAAGGATGGCAGACAAGGGTGAGGTAGTACTTGTTGGAGACTTCAGTATTCCAGACGTGGACTGGAACATCCCAGCAGCAGCATCATGTGGTAGAGTGGGAACCCCCTCCCCCCGGACAAACCTCTGCTGTTCTCTATTCTGTTATTTTTCTTTTAAATCTACTGCAGTAGTACTAGTTTATTTCTATATTTATTTTTTTTCCTTTCTCTATCCTTTATTTTCTACTGTAATAGGGTTGGCCTCCTATTATAGTACATTCCTGCCTGTTTTCTCTTTAGGATTTGTTCAGGAGGTGGAAAGTTCCCACATATCACCAAATGAATGTCAGACTGTAAAAGGTAGAAACTCGATATGTATACCCCCCCCCTTGTTGAACTCAGTATGTAGAGGTTATAGCTGTGTTGGAATTCTTGCTCATTAGAGCAAGGAGAGTGTTGCCTGACATGCCCTGTTTCCCTGCTGCCTCACTGTCATTGGGCTCTGAGCGTCTTACAGAGACAACTAGTTAGGTACAAGCAGGAAGTGAATAAAAACAAAACAAGAAATGACTCATAGCAAGCTCTTTCTACAGTTATCATTTTTCCCCTTTTCTTCTTTCAACCTGCACACAAGGACTGTGCCTGCCTGGTCTTTCAATGACCCAGTCCAGATAAAATAGAGCACGTCAGAAAGGGAACAAGAAAATAGTTAAGTTTATAAGTTACCTGACAGAGGTGCTTAGGAAGGAACTCCTTCAGCTAGACTTCAGAGCAGCCTAAACAAAGCTAATATTTAAAGTGACAGTAGCAATTTAGGTCTAGTATTCATAATCACTGTTAGTGAAGGAGTTTTATTTTATAATGGAGACATTTCATTTTCTGTTTGGGTTAAAGGCTAAACCTTACCTGCCTAACACTCCACACATAGTTCCTACCTGTAGGAAGGCACTCATAGGACTGAATGCTCCTCTGTCCTGCTTTATAACAACATTCAGAAGGAGGTATTACATCAGAGGAGGAGTCAGGTGTTAAGGTGCCCTATTAATATGCAGTTAAAATTATTATGATTTATACAAAATTTATAAAACTTTATTTGATTCAGCCAATCTCATGGGCTTATAAATATGATATAATGCAACTAATGACCTCAGTTACCACCCAAATGCATGTATTAGTGTAGATTAGTTCCTTGTATTAGTATTAGGGGTGGAGTTAGTGTAACATGATGTCATCAAGTAAAGACTATATAAAGACTTCAACTGAAGCCTGATTCAGATGGATGTTGGACACAGAGGATGGTGGTCCTGTTAGTCTGATGGGATCACCCTGTGTGAATTTTGTTTGATTTAAACTATGAGTTATTTTCCTTTCGTTGCTTCAGTGGATGAGTCTGATTTGTAACAGAAATAAATCCTTTTAACACACTAAGTCAGTGTGTTTTCTATAACTCAGAACTGTCTTGTGTTGTCACTTAACCCACACTTCCACACATCAACTAGGAGCAGATTTATCCTGGACTTCCTTCAGGGTGCCTTCCTCAAGAAACTGCTCATGGAACCAACTCGGCAGAAGGCAATACTGGACCTTGTGCTTACAAACAGGGACAGTGTGATGGGGGTAACAGTGGGGGAGCACCTGGGGAACAGTGACCACCAGTCATTGTGGTTTGAAATCACAGAAAGAGCAGAACCAAACTACACAAAAACACGTATCATGGATTTTAGGGGGGCAGACTTTGGGAAAATGGGAAGATTCTTGAAAGAGGCATTAAAGGGAATGGGGCAGGAATCAGGGGTTGAGGAACAGTGTGCAGTATTTAAAATGGGGATTTCAAGAGCAACAGAATTATGCATTAAGCAGGTTAGCAAGAGGAAAAGGAAGAGGAGATCTTTATGGTTTTCCAAAGAGGTAGCAAAGAAAGTGAAGCCAAAAGACTGCATTCAGGCAATACAAAAGACACAGGCAGAAGGGATAGGGAGAGGTACCAGGAGAAGCAAAGGAGGCAGGAGGTCAGTAAGGAAGCCAAAGCTCAGACAGAAGAACACATTGCAAAATCAGTGGGTGGGGGACAAAACCTTTACAGGTACATAAGAGAAAAAGAAAGGTAAGGGAGGATAGTGAGACTGAAGGGGAGGATGGGGGCGCGTGGAGTGACAGCAGTAAAGCTGACATATTGAACAGGTATTTCTGCTCAGTATTTACTGAGGAAGAGGAGGGTAATGGGTCTGAAGGGAGTAAAAGGGGTGAGAATGGTACAGAAATGGATACAAGTCCCTTTACACAAGAAAGGGTCCTGAAGGAACTGGAAGTAATAAGAGTTGATAAAGCAATATCGGGCAGATGGGGTGCACCCCAGGGTCCTTAAAGAACTAAAGAGAGGTGGCAGCTGAACCTCTGGCTATCCTGTTTAGCCAGTCACTGGAAACAGGGGAGGTACCCAAAGACTTGAGGACAGTAGATGTAGTCCTCTTATACAAAAGTGGGAACAAAGAGGAAGCGGGCAACTACAGACCAGTCAGCCTCACCTCAGTAGTGGGGAAGATCATGGAATCAATACTGAAGGAGAGATTGGTGGAACATCTGGTTGTCAATGGACTACAGTACCCAAGGCAGCATGGTTTCACCAGGGGGAGGTCTTGTCAGACCAACCTTGTTGAATTTTTTGACTGGGTGACTAGGGAGGTGGATCAGGGGAGGGCAGTGGACATGGCCTATCTGGACTTCAGCAAGGCCTTCGACACTGTGCAACATAGAAGACTATTACACAAACTGGGGAATATGGGTGTGGATGGGACTGTAGTGTGGTGGGTAGGTAACTGGCTGGGTGGCAGGACACAGAGAGTGGTGGTAAATGGCTGTCACTCCACAGAGGCAAGAGTCACCAGTGGGGTGCCACAGGGATCAGTGTTGGGACTGGTCCTATTCAACATCTTCATCAGTGACATTGCGTAGGACCTAGAAGGCAGAATTTCACTTTTTGCTGATGACACAAACCTCTGTAACAGAGTAGACACACCAGAGGGTGTAGACAGAATGAGAAGGGACCTGCAGAAACTTGAAGAATGGTCAGGGGTTTGGCAGTTGAAATTCAATGCAAAGAAGTGCAAGATAATGCATATGGGGCACAAAAACCCTGGCACAATATATCAATTGGGGGGTGAGGATATAGCATGCACCAAGCAGGAAAGGGGTCTTGGGGTTATCATCTCTGATGTCCTCAAGGTAGGGGAAACAGTGTGACAAGGCAGCAGGTAAAGCAAATAGGATGCTGGGATGCATAGACAGGGGCATCACCAGCAGGGAAAGGGAGGTCATAATTCCACTATACAGGACACTAGTGAGGCCCCTCCTGCAGTACAGTGTACAGTTCTGGAGACCTTACTTACGTAAGGACATAGACAGGGTAGAGAAGGTTCAGTGGAGGGCAACAAAAATGGTACATGGATTGCATCACAAGTCCTGTGAGGACAGGTTGAAGGAACTGAACATGTACTCCCTGGAGGAGAGGAGGGAGAGAGGGGATATGATAGAGACATACAAGTATCTTACAGGGAGGAACAGGGTGCAGGAATACACTATTTTTAAGCGAAAAAGATGTTCCAGGACTAGAGGGCATGGGATGAAGTTGGAGGGAGGATAATTGAGAGGACATGTGAGGAAGAATTTCTTTACAGAATGGGTGGTGGACAAGTGGAACACCCTGCCAGAGGAAGTGGTGGGGGCTGAAACAATCACAGGATTTAAGAATGCATGGGATAGACATGAATGAATTCTGGAGGTCAGGGGTAAGGGGCAACAGACTTCTAGGAAAACATAAACTGAACTTACAAGCTCAAATGGGAAGACTGGGTGGGCCATTGGCCCTTATCTGCCGACACTGTCTATGTATCTATGTATGTATCTAAGACACTGATGCAGAAAGGATGATGGAGGCAGACCATGGTACAGATTGACTAAGACAAACCCCATTGCAGGCTGACAGTGGCAGGTAAGTGGCTAGATAGAGTTATGGATGGGTTCCGGATGTAGCCTTGTGCACACCCCTGTGCACCAGATTTCACGGAGCTAGGTGGCATCCATGGTATCCAATATATGGAAACACTACCATCAGTTGTGCAGTGGGCTCACCACACCTGTGGAGGTGAAGACATGCCTCTAGCTAGCAATACAGAGTAGAATGACTACTGTGGGGTCCAAGGCATTGACCCACACTGTGATCAAGCACAAGTGGAGGGTCACGCAGGCAGCCATGAAGAAGACATTTGCAGCAGGCACATGGGAACACCAGGGCACTGGCGAAGGGTCACCCATGGTGGACACCCAGCTGATGCTGGTGCAGCGTATGGTGGTGGACACCCTAATGGATGTCAGCATCCATAGGAGGTGGATGGCGTGGACAATATGGATGTTTTGTATCGAGGTGTGCCATGGACAAGGGTACCCATGCACCACAGCAGCATGCGAGAACTAACTGTCATGTGTTTCCCCCATGGTAGAGCCCTCAGATGGTCACAGGATGCTAGTGATGGACACACAGTGCAAGGACACCATGGCAGATAGGCCTGCAGATGAGGATTCCACATATACAGTGGAAGGCACAGGTACAGCTTCAGGCTACATACACCAACACCAGTGCCAGCACATGGCATGGCCACAGCATGACTAACTGTGTCCTCTCCCTCACAGGTACAGAGCTGTACATCAAAATACAGATAGAGGTGGACACAGAAGCAGACAGCAACACAGAGGCAGTGATGGAGGGTACCCAGGATGCTGGCATGGATCAAGGTAGCCACGGTAACAGCAGTGTGCAATGGCATGACCCAGGGAGCCATGCACAGCTGAGGCACCATGGGGCAGGCTACAGAATATCGCAACTGGTGCAGTACATGAAGGCACCGGAAGCAGTGGAGGTGGTGTCCCCCAACACAGCTGTTATGCAGTGCAACTTGGTGGAACACCTGTTCGATGCAGATAGCACCCAGGTGACTGACACATAGGGAACCAGCATAGTGTCCACAAACCCCAATGTAGTGTGACGTGGTGCCTCAACAGTCACAGGGGACACCATGGAGGTGCAGCCAGGAGGCCATGGCATTGAGGTCATTGGTGACACACCAGACAGTGACACGGGGTGGGCACTAGGCAGCAGGTGGGAGCATGGGAGCATGTCCACACCCAGAGGATGGGCACATGCAGCTCTGCTCCCCTGCAGACCAAGCCCACCAAACACCAGAAAGAGTGACCACATGGATGTCAGCATCCCCACAGCAGCACAGTGTGCAAAATTTCAGCAGAGATGCACTGGGACCAGGCACTGCAGATGCAACCCACATGGAACTGCAGCACTGTACAGGCCCCCTGCCACTCACCCAGTGATGTACAGCACATGCACCCCCAATGATGTACAGCCCATGCACACACCCACAGTGATGTACAGCACAAGTGCAGCCCCCCATGATGTACTGAACATGCAAACATCTCCACTGATGTCCTGCACAAGCACATCCCCCCATGTTGTACAGCACATGCACAGCCCCTTGCCTCACACTGCCATGGACAGCACAACATGTTCCCACCATGCAGCCATGCCACAGAGCACACATCACACAGTCGCATACCCCCTGCACATGTCACTCACACATGACCTAACATGGCATTTGATGTGGGCCACCACATGCCTGCCAACAACAGCACCTCAGTGCCATTAGGCAAGTCCCCTGGTGGGTGTACCTCATCAGCACCCATGAACACAGCCAGGATGTGCACCACCATTCTGGGCATAGCTGGTGGAATGCAATATCCTGGATGTGCGGGGGCAGGCATGGATGCAGATCCAGCCCAGACAGATGGCCCCAACCTCCCCCACTGGTACATTCAGAGCAGGGCATCATCATCATGCCCCCGTCTGCCACCACACACATCACACACAAATGCGGCTCACCTATGCCACACATGACTACCATCCTGACTCTAGAACATGCCCTGCACAAGGGCTGCATGAGTTACTCAGCCGCTGACCATCTCTGAACCATGGAATGCCTCCACCACCACATCGCCAGTGGGTACATCCATGCGCTGCTCCCTTAGAATCGATACATTATGCCACAGTGCCATGTGCAGCATGGCACACACCTTGAACACCCTGCACATTTTCCCAGGGACAGTGAGATTCTTTTCCCTGTATAGTCCAGGCACCAGAAACACATCTTCAGTAGGCTGGTGGCATGCTCCATGAAGCTGCATGTCTTCCTATGCACCACATTGTATGCCTCTGCCTCTGCACTGGTGGGTGCCAGGATCAGTGTCATCAGATACATGTGCAGAGGATATCCACAGTCACCTGTGGGGGGGAACAGCAGCATCACACATGTGTTGGCATGATACTTATTACTGTTCACATATATGGAGCCACAGCAGTACACACCTAACAACCAGCGGTTGATGTTTCCTGCACATAACATGACACCAAGCTGGGATGCATCCAGTATGCAGGCATCATGGCACGAACCAGGTACATCACTCACACATTTGTGAACATGGCATGGGCATCACACATGACCTGGCAGTTCACACTGTGGAACCCCTTCTTTTTTCTGTATGCCTCCTCCTCGGTCAGAGGTACCAGCATGGAGATGTGAGTGAAGTTGATCACACAGTAGACAGTGGTCATGCCATTCTTGTCATAAAAGGCCTGCTTCATCACATATAAGTCTACCACAGCTATAGGGAACCTTGGTCATGGCATGGGACATGGAGGACTCGCAGACCCCCACTGTATTGCCCATTACCCTTTGGAATGACCCTGAGGTATAGCAAACAAGGGCACTACAGCATCTTCATTTTGGCTGACATTGCCCAGGACTGGTGTGTCTGGTGGACAATGTCATCATGGACCATGTCACATAGACGCAGTACCATGGCCCATGGCAGTCTGAATTGCTCAATGCAATGTATTCTCCGCATCGTTGAGGTATCCAGATGTGGTCTGAATAGGCCACACCGATGCTGCAGAACCTCTTTGTGGAGCATGAGCATATTGAGCAGCATTCCGGGACACATCCTTCTCCATTGTTCCGTTTCTGGTCCACTGCTGCCCCCCCCATGCATGCCAGGTTTATGGGGCCGACATTACCTGTGTGTGTCTTTAAGGGGGCGTGGCATTCAGCACATGTGTAGTGGCCCAGCACAGGTGGAGTAGACGTGCGGGCACATTTGTCTGTGCCTCTATGCTGTGTGCATTCATTTGGGTGTACAACATGGTGATGGTGGTCAGCAGCGTTGTGCAGCTGGAGTGCTTCCCTCAGCTCCTCTGGATCATCTTAGAGGATAATTAAAGTGACTCTGGGTTATGGCACACTATGGGCCATGCAGGACCATGATTGGGTGAGTACTGTGGCAACTGTGGTTGGGGGAGGCACTTCGGGCTGTGGTACATGGACTGGGCCTAACCCATTCCTCCTGTTCTGTCCACACACAGGACCCACAGGGCAGACCACAGCACCTGGAGATGAACATGGTGGAGCAGCCAGATGGGGCACAGGTGATGGTGTGCACCCCTCATGAAGACAAAAGCAATGGCTCCTGCCATTCCTGATACCTGATATGTGAGGTGTCTGATGGAGACCTGCACTATGAGGCAGATAGGAGCCATCTGTGGCAGGTCACCATGCCATCCAGGGCGAGGTATGGGCATGCTGTGCCAGCCTGCATCTCAAACTCCTGTCCCGGCCAACAGGAATGACACTGGCACACTGTGCATGCCATGCTCTGCCCACCATGTATCATGTGTGGCAGGCTGGCACTGTATGGGTGACCTGCATGTTATACCAGCAGCATTGTCCTGCACATCCCGTGCATGCATAAACCAGTGGCTCCATGCAAAGTGTGGCTGAGGGCACCCTGTCACTGGTGTGTCCCATGTGCACCAATCAATATGGCTGTGTTCACACTGTGCACTGGCATACTCACAGCATATGTGCCAGGTGGGTGTGGTGTCTGCCAGTGTATTCATAGTCCAGCACTGGGGCTGCATTGTTTTGGCATTCACATGTCAAGTCGACTGACGTGCCTTTCAGTGTTGTCTTTTGCAGCACTAAAGGGGATCAGTCTGCAACATCATCATGGAGTAGCTTTGCAGGGTCCCGGTGGAGGTGTCATACAACCTAGAGAGCAGGGAAAAGGAGTGGCCATGGGGCCCACCTCATGGCTGTGTCAGTGGTGTCACCTGGGAGGAGTCCAGTAGTGCAGCCAGCAAGCCCAGACAGTGAACACTTGTGTGTGGGACAGTTTGTGTTAACATATGGCAATGCAGGGTTACAGTGTTTTGTACCTGTCATTAATATAGCATGTGCTATACAGCCCTGGTGTTGTTCCTGTCTCCTGGGACTGGGGTGGGGGGCATTAAGTGAGCACACTGGTACCAGTGCATGAGCGCTGCATGTTTGGCATGGGGCCCCCCCTCCAGTGTTGTCCTGCTGGTTGGACACATATGGCGGGGGGCATGCTGCCCTCGACCGGTGTGGTGTGCACTGTGATGTCCTGCCAGTCCGGGGTGGTGTACAGTGTCCCTTTGCAGTTCCATGACTAATCACACACTGGGGATGTATAAAAGTTGGCAGGCATTCCACCACTGCTCTGTGCATGCTCAGGAATTGTGGGTGGCAACCATTGATGCTGCGCCAGGCGTGCTGTGCACACAATGCTGCCAGATGTGGTTTACCCTTGCCACGGCCATGGGAGTCCATGCTGTTGGTGTTGTAGTGCCCTCATTGCCATCCGCATGTGCCAGGCTCTGTGTGGTGATGCCACCTGTTTGGTAGGGCCTGGTTTGCAGGCATGCTGCACGCTGAGGGCGACTGCCATGGGGTATGCTGCCACCCAGCCATGGGAACCCGGTGTTTCTGTGCGACCAATGGTGGGTGGTTCAGCATGCAGCGTGGTGGTTACATGGCTTGCCGTGCATCCTGCAAGGGCTGCAGTGGCATTGCTGCCCATTAGGCAACTCTGGCAGGCCCATCTCCCCCACATTGCAGATGCATCTTGCTGCATGGTCACTTAAAGGAGCACCCACCATAGTGTACATGTATGCACCCTACACCATGTGTTGGGACATCATACTTGACATCATGCATGTGTACAGCAGCCTCCTACATGCAGTGTTGTGCCTCCCAGCCCCCACATGCTCGTCACGCATTGGGTCTGAGGAGCTGTACGTGTGTGGCCAATGTGGGTGTTGTGCATTTTTTTCTTTCTTTTTTTTCCCCAATTGTTTTACCAGGTGAGACACACTAAGCTGAAAGCTTGTTTAAAGGTGCAACCTGGGAGTACTGGAAAGTTAAGTGACTTGCTCAGGGTCACACAGTATGCAAGTGGGGGTTGTGGGATTCAAACCCAGGTCTCCAGATTTGCAGCTCAGTGCCTTAAACCACTGTGTTATACTGCCTCATACCCTGCATGTGAGGTGTGAGTGCTACTCATGCTTAGGCACCTGCGCATGTCTTTTATGCACCTTATGCATGGCACATTGAAATCATGCACAGGCCCCAAAGTTAGGGATTTAACATTAAACAGCCTACTCAACCCTATCTATACTGGTGCTACAGTGCCTCTATAATACATATGCAACCCAGATGGCTATGAATTTTGGTCTGAAATTTTCAGGGTGGAAAGGGCTTGCCCCAGAAAAATGCTTTTCATTGGTATGGTGAATAAATATGAATCCATTCCCAAGTTACAAGGATTTGAAATTTCATTTCTTTGCATGCTCAGTAGGGTATCAGATGTCTATCCAAAAGTCCATATAGGGCATGCTCAGAACTGAGCTTTCAAATACTTATAACTCGGGGGGGTGGATTGATCATTTTCTCACAAAGCCAACCAAAGGCACCATTCTGGGGTAAGCCCTTTACACCTTGAACATTTCATACCAAAATTCCAAACAGTCTGGGCACAAGGAGATTACAAAAAAAACAGCAAAAAGAAAAATTTTTTTCCTGAAGATGCAGTTTTAGGATCTCACATCTGACTGGAAAGAAACTTGCAAGTCAACAGGCTCTGCCTCCCAGACCATGCATGCAGAATTTCATATAAATTCATTGAATGTGGGTAAAGCTATCAAAGTAAAAAGTTTAAGGGCTTAGCATTAAACAGCCTACTCAACCGTAGCTATAGCAGCACTACCACACTATATATATATATATATCTATGTATATATAGAAAAACAAAATGGTTATATTAAATGCACGCTGAAAATAGAAAATACAGTTAAAAATCTATGTTTCGAAGTTAGGTCTTCTTCAGGAAATATCTAAAAGAGAAAAAACAAAGTTAGTCATAATATATATATATATATATATATATATATAAATATATATATATATATATAATATATATATATATATATATATATATATGTATGTATATATTAGAGGCAAAAAACTCAGTTTAATGCATTAGTTAGGGTTGTTCCACACTGACAAAAGTGAGAAATTCGGTGTTAGGGTTGAAAGCCCCCTTGGACCCCGCCCACACCCCCAACCGGCATTAGGGGTTCGCATTAGGGTTAGTCAGCCATAACTCTCACCCCATCACATGTGTAAAGAAGCAGAGGTGTAGGAGAATGGGGTGAGAGTTGGGACCTACAACCCTAATCGCACCAGATAGACGTTGGGGAGCAATGAGGCTCAAGGCTAACCTGAATTTCCTCACTTTGTCGGTGTGAAACAACCTAACTAATGCATTAAATGGAGTTTTGCCTCTATTCCTTCTTTTGAGAATGATAATGAGAAATAGTAATGCGGTGGCGGAGTGCGGGGGCGTGATGTCTTGTCACATAGTAACATTGTGCCTGCAAAAGCAAATGGTAATGCACATGGTGACACAAAGCAAAAGAGAAAGAGAAACAGTAGTGTAGATAGAAATGTTAAAAACAACACAAAAGCAAGCGCAAATGAAAATGCAAAGGGTAAAGTACACGGTGGCTTGGACATGAACGTTAAGTGAAACGGAAACAGAACTGCAAGCAGAAACGGTAACGGTAACAGTAATGTAAGTGCACAGGCTGATTTTCCCCTAAAGCTGCATAGAGAAAGACAGTGAATACAAAGAATGTATGGATAATAATGGTTCTTGGAGCAGAAAATGCGGAGTTGGAATACTAAATTGCTTATATCTCAGGAACCGTACGATGTAGAACAAAATTTAAAAGTCATATGATTTATGACTTTCCTGGCTAGTTTTGCACTTAGCCTGTACTGGGGGGGCTAAGAATTTTTCTGACGAAAAGTCCATATCTTGCATTGTTTCCGAGATACGGTCCTTGAAAGGCGCGGCGAATGCCGTAATGTTATCCTATAGGAAAAAAAGAGAAGTTCGGAGTGCCATAACTTTGGCTCCCTGTAATATCTTTTCACCAAACTACAAAAAGGCACATGTGTGGGATGTTGGCTGTGTTTCCTCCAAATTTCATCCCAAAAGACCAAACCGTTATTTTGCAGCAGGGCGCCAAATGATTCCTGTAATGCATTGGATGCCGTAATGTTATCCTATGGGAAAAAGCGTCAAATTTGGAGTGCCGTAACTTTGCCGTCATGTAATACTTTTTAAACAAAACCCTGAAAGGCACATCTGTGAGATGTCAGCTGTGTTCCCTTCAAATTTCAGACCAAAACACCAACTCGTTCTTTTGCGGCAGGGTGCCAAAGAATTGCTGTCATTTTCCCACAGCCTAGAAAAGTACTGTCGAAGTTTGCGAAACTTTCGCAAATTCATTTGACAGTGTCTGAAGTGCGACAGTACTTTGCAAAAGTACTTTTTCAAGAAATTGGAAAAAAATATTTCTGTTTTTTTTTCCCCAAAATAAAGACATGGCTAGCATCCTCAGGGTCCGTCTAGGTGAATACAAGAAGAATTAGGTTGCTACAGGGTCCCAATTTTAAATGCCAAGCATTTTTCTGATTGCTAACTGAAAACAAAATGGTAGATTTGCGACAGTAAAAGGGCCATTTGCGTAAGTAAAAACTGCATTTGCGACACTGTCAAACTTTTTTTTTAACTTTTCCCATTGACTTATAATGGAACTTGTTTTTTGAATAACTTTTGAACCGTTTAATATTTTTTCATGAAATCTTCAAAAGGTGCATCGGGGACCCTGATCTCATGTTCTCTGAAGATTTTGGACCAGTCACACAAACCGTTCAACCTGTAGAGATGACAGTAATATTCCAGAAAAGCATAAATGTGTGCACAGATCACGCTTAATAACTCTACAGCCGTATATGCGACCTGTACAAAACTTGGCAGATCCCAAGGCATAGCAGTCTTGAGCATGTGTTCCAAATTTCAGGTAAATCTGTCAAATGGTTGCAAAGTTATTAAGATGCAAAATTTTGGGTTTAACATGTAAATGGCTCCTCAGCCCTAACTATAGTGGCATTACTGTGTCAATATATATATGTATATATATATATATATATTAGAGGCAAAAAACTCAGTTTAATGCATTAGTTAGGTTTGTTCCACACCAACAAAAGTGAGGAAATTCAGTGTTAGGGTTGAAAGCCTCCTTGGACCCCCGCCCACCCTCAACGGCATCAGGGTGCATTGGGGTTGCCGGCCCTAACTCTCACCCCACCAGATGTGTGAAGAAGCAGAGGTATAGGAGAATGAGGCGAGAGTTAGGACCAACAATGCAGCACCCCAATGCCGATTGGGGGTGTGGGTGGGGGGGTCCAAAGGGGGCTTTCAACCCTAACAGCAAATTTCCTCACTTTTGTCACTGTGGAACAACCCTAACTAATGCATTAAATTGAGTTTTTTGCCTCTAATTTCCCTTCATTTTGAGAATGATAACGAGAAATAGTGAATGTAATGCAGCGGGGGAGCACGGGGCCCGGTTGCGCATGGTGACGCAAAGCGAAACACAAACATAAACAGTACTGTAGACATAAATGGTTAAAATAACACAAAAGCAAGCACAAATGAAAACGCACAGGGTAAAGCACATGGTGCCATAGATGGGAACAGTAAGTGAAACGGGTACGGAACCACAAGCAGAAGCAGTAACGGTAACAGTAATGTAAGCGCACAGGCTGGTTTTCCCCAAAAGCTGCATAGAGAAAGACAGTGAGTCCAAAGAATGTATGCATAATAATGGGTCTCGGAGCAGAAAATTAGGAGTTGGAATACTAAATTGCTTATATCTCACGAACCGTACGAAGTAGAAAAAAAATTAAAAGTCATATGATTTATGACTTTCCTGGCTAGTTCTGTACTTAGCCCCTACTAGGGAGCTAAGCATTTTTCTGATGAAAAGTCTGTATCTCTCACCGTTTCCGAGATACGGACCCTGAAAGGCACGGCAAACACCATAATGTTACGCTATGGGAAAAAAAGAGAAGTTTGGGGTGCCAAAACTTTGGCTCCCTGTAATATTTTTTCACCAAACCATTGAGAGACACATCTGATGGAAGTTGGCTTTCTGCCCTTCAAATTTTAGCCTAAAAGAGCAAACCGTTATTTTGCAGCAGGGCGGCAATGGATTCCTGTAATGCGGCGGATGCCGTAATGTCATCCTATGGGAAAAAGCATCAAATTTGGAGTGCCGTAACTTTGCTGCCCGGTAATATTTTTTCAGTGAAACACTGAAAGGCACATCCGTGAGATGCTGGCTACGTTCCCTCCAAATTTAAGCCCAAATGACCAAACCGTTCTTTCGCAGCAGGGTGGCAAAGAATTGCTGTCATTTTCCCACGGCCTGGAAAAGTACTGTTAAACTTTGGGAAAGCTTTCGCAAATTCATGCGACACTGTCGCAAATGCGAAAGTACTTTGTGAAAGTACTTTTTCCAGAAATTTGAAAAAAATATTTATGGGGTGTTTTACCCCAAAATTAAGACATGCCTTGCATCCTCAGGGTCTGACTAGGTGAATACAAAAAGAATTAGGTTGCTAGAGGGTCCCAAATTTAAATGGCAAACATTTTTCTGAAGACCAACTGAAAACAAAATGGCAGATTTGCGACAGTAAAAGGGCCATTTGCCAAAGTAAAAAACTGCATTTGTGACACTGTCAAACTTTTTGTAAACTTTTCCCATTGACTTATAATGGGAAATTGTTTTTTGAACCGTTTAATATTTTTTCATGAAATCTTCAAAAGGCACATTGGAGACTGCACGTTCCCTGAAGATTTTGTACCGGTCGTGCAAACCGTGCGACCTGTAGAGATGGGCAAAGAATTACAAAAAAGCGTAAATGCTCGTGCAGATCATGCTTAATAACTCCGCAACTGTGTATCTGAACAGTACGAAAAGTTGGCAGATCCCAGGATGTATGGCTCTTGATTGTGTATTCTAAATTACAGGCAAATCCATTAAATGGTTGCAAAGTTATTGAGGTGCAAATTTTTAGGTTTAACATGTAAATGGCTCCTCAACCCTAACTATGGTAGCACTACCGTGCTACCATAAAAAAACATATATATAGTATAACAAAATGGTTATATTAAATGTACGCTGAAAATAGAAAATAGAGTTAAAAATCTATGTTTCGACCTTAGGTCTTCTTCAGGAAATATCTAAAAGAGAAAAAAAACAAGTTAGTATAGAGGAGAGGTAAAATGAGAGAGATATATATGTGGAGAAAGAAGAAGGGGGAGGCTAAGGAAGAAGAAGTGATAAATGGTAAGATTAAGAGAGAATCTGAGAAACAAAAAGGTGATGATGGGAAAGATAAAGCATAATGGGAGAGAAAGAGCTGGAGAAGTTCCC
Source organism: Neoceratodus forsteri (assembly GCA_016271365.2). Classification (NCBI taxonomy): domain Eukaryota; kingdom Metazoa; phylum Chordata; order Ceratodontiformes; family Ceratodontidae; genus Neoceratodus; species Neoceratodus forsteri. The sequence goes on along the minus strand of CM057450.1, from coordinate 849,155,776 downwards.
AGGTGGAGACTAATTAAAAGGGCCTTGTAAGAAGGCTGAAAGGTGACAAATGTGTGGGAAGCAGACAGAAATGGAGACATATGGTGAAAATGAAAAATAAATGAGTACAAAAACAAATTGACTTTAGGGAAAAAAAGGGATGGCTGAAAGATGTTAGTGGAAAATAAGTCTATCATTTAAACCAGAGGGCTGCTGGGAGCCAAGGTGGATGATCAGCTTGGCTTCCATGTTTTTTCTATGGTCAGGGTCCCGGAAGCCCTGCTGAAGGACACAAACAGAAAGGTCATCGACATTGTGGTCCCTGGAGATAAAGTGGGATACAATGGGTTTAGCAGTTTCACCATTCCTGACTGCTCTGTAATGTTCCCTGAAACGGTCAGCAAGACGCCTACCAGTTTCTCCGATGTAAATAGCTGAACACTTCCTGCAAAGAATACAATACACCACATTAGTGGAGGTGCATGAGAACTCCTTGGTGATGTGAAAAACACCTGTAGGCCCCCGAATCTCAGTCACACTGGAAATAAATTTGCAGGTGTAGCAGCGAGCCCTGTTGCAAGGTTTGGTACCTGGGGGGGAGGAACTGTTAGGAGTGGGTAGGCTGCTTTTAACCAGGAGATTCCGCAGGTTAGGTGGCCACGGTAGGAGGCAATAGGTGGTTCTGTAAAGGAAGCACCAATGTTAGGGTCAGTTTGCAAAATGGGAAAGTTACTAGTGATGATCCTGTGAAGAGAAGGTGTGCTCTGATTGAAAGGAAGAACTAGTGGAATTCGCCGTTGTTCTTGTGTGACAGTATCCCTCCAGTGGGGGTCAAGGTTACGGGGCATGTTACTGACCTGGGAGAGTGTTCTGTCCACTGTGCTTTTAGGGTATCCCCTGTTGATAAAAAAACTATGCATTATTTGGGTCTGCTCAGCAAAATCATCCTCTTCACTGCATAACCTGCAAAGTCTAAGTAACTGTGAATAAGGCAGGCCATTCTTGACATGTTTAGGATGGAAGGAGCTATGGAGGAGGAAACTGTGAGAGTCAGTGGGTTTGTAATAGACTGATGTCTTCAGACCAGTGTTCTGGACTAAGAGCTGGATATCCAGAAAAGGCAGTGTAGAGGAGGATACTTCAACAGTGTACTGAAGGGAAGGATGGGCCGTGGTGAACTTGTCAAGGAAGACTTGGAGGGTCTCCCTGGAGCAGGAGGTGGTCCCCACATGGAGTATATACTGTATGTATGTGTATATAGTATATACATGTACATACAGTATATACTCCAATTGCACCTGCCTAAATATTGTACCTTGTAGGTAGGTGTGTTCTATTCTTATGTTATATACTGCTGTTGTTTATAAGAATACCTGTAGAAGAATGTTTTCCTGTATCTTTTGTAATTTTGTTACCTGTCCCTATTACCTTCCTACCCTCTCACCATCCCCCAGGTGACAACTCGAAATGAGTCTTCTGGGCTCTTCTTGTTTACATAGATAGACAGACAGGCAGATAGGGATTATGCAATGGGCAAATTAAAGATATTCAATTTATCTTCAAATGTGAGGGGATAGGACAATAACTTATGAGTGGCAGAGCTATAATAAGTTATAAAAGTCCTGCCCACTCACAGGTGATGATAAATTGCCTATTTTTATGTTGATTGTGAGCATGCGTAAGAAACATATTGTGGCAGGTTTGCTAGAAGCAGGTTGTGGAGGCACAGCACCGTTCTGGCCAATGCCCCCACAGCCTTTAAAGGCTTGGCCCACTTTCCCCACTGCCATGGTATGCTTCTGCTGACACTAGTTCAGCCAGCATGCCACAACCTTGTAAGGTTTCAGCTGCTGCAATCAGGAGCCTCCTCATCATTGCAGCTTAAGCCATTCCATTGCAATGAGGGAGTGACCCGTCATTGCTGGGCAAACATATAACAGTGATATTGTTTGTGAACATGGACTTGCCAGCATGTTCACAAACAATAATAACTAACCCATTGAGGGGTGTCCAATCCCCTCAGCAGCATGTACCCCCACAGTATTTGTTTGCTGATCGGGTCCTAACCTCATCAGCCTAGTGCCTGAGGATGTTGACGATAGAGTCGACTTCCATCGGCATTATGTAACACCCACATCCCACTTTTGTAGTGTGCCAACGGGGGTGCCAAATCCCCATCAGCATATTGTCACCTCCCCACTTTTATTGTGTGCCAACAGGGGTGCCCAGTCCCTGTTGGCATAATGTAACCCCCCTTTTGTTGAGTGCCAATGGGAGTGCCCAATCCCCCATAGGCTACATCTGCCTCCCCCAAAAAGAGTCAGTTGGCATGCTGGCAGCCGAACCCAGCATGCCACATGCCCCCATTAAAAAAAAAAAAATGGTCCTGCGACATATATGTATTTTTTTCCCTGTCAAAAAAGAAAACAGTCCCTTGCGGTCTCCCTACCCCCCTCCCACAACCTGCACCCACCCACTGTGCACCCTGCCTGCCCACACTCCCCTCACCTCATACTTACCTCAAGGGTCTGGCTCGATGATCTTCGGTGGACCGGGAACACGGCTACACTCTTCAAAGCCAACCGCAAATTGAGGAAATGCCAGTAAGCTGTATAATGGAATAAATAGGGTTTTTTTTTTCAACTTTGATGCATATCTGAGGCATTTTTTTGAATTTTGGCACCAAATTTTCAACATGGGGTTTTTGGGACCCCTCCTCATGAATTCTGGCACTGTCATGGTGTGAATCAGCCCCAAAAGGTGATTTTGTTTTCATTGTGTGGAATCACCTTTTGGGACTGATTAATGAAACGACAGTGCCCGTGTTCATGAGGTGAGCTCTCAAAAAGCCTATGTTGCAAATTTGGTGGAAAAAATGAAAAAAATGACTGTTTTATGAGCGTGCATTGCGCAGTTTGTATGCATGCTCATAAGTTCATGAATTTATAATAGTTTCACTCCTGATTTTCAAAATTGCCATTGTTCTGTACCTCCTTATGAAGAGTACAGCTGTCATTTTTCATATCTGGGCCGAAATGTGTTTTCGCAGTTCTTGCACAAAATAGCACAGTCACAGTGGGTAATCCATGTTCAGGACACATTATGAAAGTGATAGTGACACTGCTCATTATCAGAGGTCCTAAAATGCCTATGTTGAAAATTTGGTGACGAAAGTCCATAAAATGAGTGCACTAAGAGCATGCATTGCGCAGTTTCCACGCACTCTCGCACCTTCTCAACTTTGCAATATTTTCACTCTAGATTTTCAACATTACCATTTTTCCCCACCTCCTTATGTACAGTGCAGCTGTCATTTTTCACATCCTGGCCAAAATGTGTTTTCGCTCTTTCAGTGCACAATAGTGCGATTGTTGTGCGAAATCAGTGTTCAGGACACATTAAGAAAATCACACTGACACTGTTCATGAGCAGAGGTCTGAAAATGCCTATGTTGAAAATTTTGTGATGAAACTCCATAAAATGACTGTGTTACAGTGTGTGCGTTGTACAGTTTCCACACACCCTTGTAACTTCGCAAATTAGTAATATTTTCACTCCACATTTTCAACATTGGCATTTTTCCGCATCTCCTTATGAACAGTACAGCTGTCATTTTTCACATCCTGGCCAAAATGTGTTTTCGCGCTTCCGGTCCAGAATACCATAGTTGCTGTCAGAAATCAGTGTTTGGGACATATTAGGATCGAGCCAGTGATGGAGGGGAGTGATCGAGCTCATCTGAGCTCTGTTGGGACTGCTGCAGATTTCTTTGTTGACAGAAAAAGGCACCAACACAGGCAGCAGCCCAGTACAAAAGGGCAACCTGCATCACCAGGAGAGACAGAATGAGTGAATGAGGGAGGAGGACTGAGTGAGCTCAACGGAGCTCTGTTGGGACTGCTGAGGATTTCTTTGTGGGCAGAAAAAGGCAGCAATGCATGCAGGGTCCCAGTACAAAAGGGAAGCCTGCAGTGGCAGTAGAAATAGAATGAGTGACTGACAGAGGGGAAGTGATCGAGCTCAATGGAGCTCTATCATGACTGCTGCAGATTTCTTTGTGGGCAGAAAAAGGTGCCAACAGAGGCAGGAGCCCTGTACAAAAGGGCAACCTGCAGCACCAGCAGAAATGGAATGAGTGAGTGAGAGGGGGTGGGGAGTGAGTGAGGTCAACGGAGCTGTGACAGGTCTGCTGCAGATTTCTTTGTGGGCAGAAAAAGGTGCCAACAGAGGCAGGAGCCCAGTACAAAAGGGCAGCCTGCAGTGCCAGAAGAAACAGAATGAGCACATGAGACAGAGGCAGTGAGCTACCTCAACAGAGCTCTGTCTGGACAGCTGCGGATTTCTTTGTGGGCAGAAACAGCTGCCAATGTAGGCAGGAGCCCAGTACAAAAGGGTAGCCTACAGCGCCGGGAGAAACACAACGAGCGAGTGAGACAGGGAGAGTAAGTGAGCTCAATGGAGCTCTATCATGACTGCTGTGGATTTCTTTGTAGCAGGAAAAGGTGGCAATGCAAGCAGGAACCCAGTACAAAAGGCCAGCCTGCAGCATTGGCAGAAACAGAATCAGCGAGTGAGAGAGGGGGGAGAGATCAAGCTCAATGGAGCTGTGCTGGGACTGCTGCAAATTTCTTTGTCGGCAGGAAAAGGCAGCAATGCAAGCAGGGCCCCAGTACAAAAGTGCAGCCTGCAGCAGTGGGAGAAACAGAACAACTGAGTGAGAGAAAGGGAGTAAGCGAGCTCAACGGAGCTCTATCATGACTGCTGCAGATTTGTTTGTTGGCAGAAGAAGGCGGCGACACAGGCAGGAGTGCAGTACAAAAGGCCAGCCTGCAGCGCCAGCAGAAATGGAATGAGCGAGTAAGAGAGGGGAAGTGAGTGAACTCAACGGAGCTCTGTTGGGACTTCTGCAGATTTCTTTGTGGCAAAAAAGGTGCCAACAGAGGCAGGAGCCCTGTACAAAAGGGCAACCTGCAGCACCAGCAGAAACGGAATGAGTGAGTGAGAGGGGGTGGGGAGTGAGTGAGGTCAACGGAGCTGTGACAGGACTGCTGCAGATTTCTTTGTGGGTAGAAAAAGGTGCCAACAGAGGCAGGAGCCCAGTACAAAAGGGCAGCCTGCAGTGCCAGAAGAAACAGAATGAGTGAATGAGACAGAGGCAGTGAGCTACCTCAACAGAGCTCTGTCTGGACAGCTGCGGATTTCTTTGTGGGCAGAAAAAGGTGCCAACAGAGGCAGGAGCCCAGTACAAAAGGGCAGCCTGCAGTGCCAGGAGAAACAGAATGAGTGAATGAGACAGAGGCAGTGAGCTACCTCAACAGAGCTCTGTCTGGACAGCTGCGGATTTCTTTGTGGGCAGAAAAAAGTGCCAACAGAGGCAGAAGTCCAGTACAAAAGAGCAGCCTGCAGCAGCCGGGAGAAACACAGTGAACGAGTGAGAGAGGGGGAGTAAGCGAGCTCAACGGAGACATATCATGACTGCTGTAGATTTCTTTGTGGGCAGAAAAAGGCAGCAATGCAGTCAGGAGCCCAGTACAAAAGGCCAGCCAGCAGCACTGGCAGAAACAGAATGAGCGAGTGAGAGAGGGGGAGTGAGCGATCTCAACGGAGTTGTGTCGGGACTGCTGCAGATTTCTTTGTGGGCAGAAAAAGCCGCCAACACAGGCAGGAGCCCAGTACAAAAGGGCACCCTGCAGCAGCGGGAGACACAGAACAAGTGAGTGAGGGAGGGGGGGTGAGTGAGCTCAAGGGAGCTCTGTTAGGACTGCTGTGAATTTCTTGGTGGGCAGAAAAATGCAGCAATGCACACAGGGGCCCAGTACAAAAGGGCAGCCTGCAGCTGTGGGAGAAACAGAATGAACTAGTGAGACGGGGGAGTGAGCCACCTCGATGGAGCTCTGTCGGGACTGCTGTGGATTTCTTTGTGGACAGAAAAGGGTGCCAACACAGGTAGGGGCCCAGTACAAAACAGCAGCCTGCAGCACCGGGAGAATCAGAATGAGTGAGTGACAGAGTGGCAGTGAGTGAGCCCAATGGGCCAATGCAATCAACATTCAGCATAGACAAATGCTTGTTAAGTCATGCTATTGTATACTCAAAATATACAACAGTAGTTTACAAGTTATATCTTTTAAATCTGCAGTTTGAAGATTTTGTTGTGGTTCTTTTTTTTAACAGCTAGCTTCAGTGCTGCACTAGGCATTATGATGTCATCATACAAACATATGAACATATGAAATTGCCAGCAGAAACAGCATTGTCTAAGGCGTTCACTGATCGGTTCAGTATTTACTGTGATGACGATAACCTTAAAACTGTCCACTGTGACAACAGCATTGTTTTGTCACTGTATGTTGCTGTTACTGATGTCACTAGCCAAGATATCTTTTTTATCTTGTCTTATTTACCCCACTCCTGTTATATATGGTATATACCCAGTTTAGGTGGGGGTAAGCTGCCATCAGAGATAAGGATGAAGGTGGTTAGGTGCACAAAGATGCAAACAGAGGAAAGGATAACCAAAGGGAGCGGGTTAACTAAAGGGAGTAAGACCTTTTTGATGCATATATGAACAGAGGAAGACTAGGGGAGGGGTTTTGTGGTTAAGAAATGCAGGAGGAGACGTTGCAGAGGAGGATCTGGAAAAAAATGCATATCCTGAATAGATAATTCTGCTCAGCCTTGACAGTGAAGGAAGAGAATGTGGACCACATAGAAGAAGCAGGAACACTGGCAGGAAGGATGTAGGCACAATTCTGTTTACAGAGAAAACAGTCCTAAGAGGACATTTGAATCTGAAAGTGGATAAGGCTATAGGGCAGGAAAGGGTACACCCAAGGATGCTGAAGGAGCTGAGATAGGTACAGGCTGAACGTTTGACAGTCCAATTAAACAACTCACTGGGAACAGGAGTGGCTTCAGAGGGCTGGAGGAGGACAAATGTAGTCCTGCTTTATAATAGCTGCAGCAGTGAGGAATCTGGCAACTATAGGCTGGTCAGCCTAATGTCAGTGGTGGGGAAGTTAATGGGGGCACTTTAAAAAGAGAGAGGCTAGTGGAGTATCTTGAATGCAGCAGGTTTCCAAAACCCGAGGCAATACTGATTCACTGGGGGGAGGGGGGTTGTGTAGGCTAACCTGATCTATTTCTTCAACTGAGTGACCAGGGAAACAGATCACGGTGGGGCAGTGGATGAGGACTACTTAGACTTCAGCAAGGTCTTAAACATACCGTATCAGACTGGAGGCTTATATGGAAACTGGGCAGTTTGGGGTGGGACCGAAGTTGGGCATGTAACTGGCTAATAGGTAACATAGGGTGGTGGTAAATTGCACTAACTCTAGTGAGAGGAGAGTGACCAGTAGGGTACCTCAGGGCTAAGTACTGGGACCACTCCTCTTCAATGTCTTCATAAGTGACATTGCTGATGCATTGGAATGAAATGCGTGCTTCTTTTGAGGATGTCACCAGAGTCTTTTATTGGTTAGACTATGGAGTGAGTGGAGAGATGACTAATGACCTGAGAAAACTCAAGAAGTGGTTAGGGGTATGGTAATTGGGTTTCAGTGTGAAAAAGTGCCAAAATCTTACACCTAGGGGTTAGAAACCGAGAGACAATATATAAAATGGAGGAAGAGGTATTGATGGTCACTAAAAAGTAAAAAACAAATGTGGGGTTATCATATCTGATGACCTCAAGGTGGCAAAGCAGTGTGACAAGGCAGAAGACAGGGCCAGTGGGATGCTGGGGTACATAGGGAGGGGAATCACCAGCAAAAGGAGAGAGGTAGTGTTGCCACTGCATCAGTCACTGGTGAGACTCCACCTGGAGTACTGTGTCCAGTTCTAAAAAAACAAATCTCAGGAAGAACATAGATAGGGTAAAGGCTATCTACAGGAAAGCAACTACAGTGGTGCAAGATCTACATCATAAACCCTGTGAGGAGAGACAGAGGAATCTCAGTATGCACATGAAATTAAGGGTTCTCAGTTTGTAATTCCTGGAAGTCAGGTGAAAGATGGGGGGCGTGATAGAGACCTATGAGTACCTCATGGGTGAATAAGGTAGAGGTGGGGACTATTTTTCAGATGAGCAGGTGCATGAGAACAGGGGGACATGCAATGAAGCTGAAAAGGGGAATTAAGAAGGGATGTGAGGAAGTACTTCTTCACTGAAGGAGTCGTGGATGCCTGAAACAGTATTCCAGCAGAGGTGCTGGGGGTGATAACAGTGGTGGGCTTCAAGTATACATGAGATAGGCACATAGGAATCTTGGTAGGAAAGTTGGGATGGGGGGTAACTGGACATCAGGTAGTTTCTGCAGTGATAGTATAGGAAGGGACAAAAGGAGCAGACTCGGTGTGCCAAGTGGTCCTTATGTGCCAATTAATCCTTTGTTTCTTTGTTGATGGGGGTGCTGAGTGAGTGGGGGAGATGGTTTACTAGCCATTCTAATATCAAATTGCAACATATTCTAAAAATGGGATACAAACTATGTACATGACCGTTGACCCATTCTACTAGTGTAACTGTACACTTTAGATAACATTATTGCTATTTTAAAGGAGAGATTTAACTACATGTACAGCTTTGAAAGATGGTAGTTGGTCATTTTGGAGACTGAGTAAGCCTCAAGTTATAATTACCTATGTATAGAACTAAATATAATTCATTATGTAATTTCACCATTGCTTAGATATTTGCTTTAAAATTTTGATTTGTCTTTTCCTGCTGTGGTTCACAGTGTAGAACCTGCTCTGCTTCCATTCCCTTCCTCTCTCACATACTGTACATTTATGCCATATAAACCAGTTTTTGGATAAGTTTATTCATATTCATCTCTGCTTTTCGGTGTAGTAATTCTTTGGTGCTATATATGTTTGTTCACATTTTGATCCTTAATAGTTCAGTTCTTTGTCACTGAGAAAAGTAACAGCAAGAGAAGGGAAGCAACACTCTAGCTGGCTAACTATGGACTATTATCCCTTTATTCACCTTTTTTTTCCTTTTGCAAGTGCTCCTTTTTTAGTCACTTTGTTTCAAGTGTGTGGTAAGCCAGTATAGTCTAGAAAATTTTCATTTTCTTTTTCCTGTGGCAGTAATGAAGCGAGAATCCTTTTTCTAAATAATCAAGGAAACCTATTCTTGCTTTAATCTTTTTTTTAATCTGTCAGTTCTATCTAGACTTTTTCTCTTTTCTCATTTAATGGTTTACTGAATTAGAATGTCCTTAAAAGAGGTAGGGAGTCAGTGGGCTGGGTTACAGGTTGGTGTAAACAGAAAAATCATTAGAGCTATCATAAGGAAAATGGAGTGAAATGTTTCCATTATTGTAGTTTGCATTGACAGGTATCTCAGTCATTCCAAATGTTAGAAACATAGACACTGATGGCAGATAAGGACTACTTGGCTCACCTAGTCTGCTCATTTTCCCTACCTACTGAAATACCACAGATCCTACTTAACCTCCATTTTTTACCCTCTTTCCTATTGCTATGGTTCCCTTGTGCTTGTCCCATGCATTCTTGAATTCCCCTACCATTTTTACCCCCACCATCTCTGCTGAGAGGCTGTTCTATGCATCCATCACCCTTTCTGTGGAAAAAATACTTCATCTTTTTTTCTGAAAGATTCTACCCTATTGTATCTTATTTATGCCCTTGAGGTATTTGAAAGTCTCTATCATATCCCCACACTCTCTCCTCTCTTCCAGGGTATAAATATTGAGGTCTGCTAGTCTCTCTTATTACTTTTGGTGCAGACTCTGCACCATTTTTGTTGCCATTCTCTGAATTGCTTCTACTCTGTATATGTCCTTCCAGAGATGCAGCCTCCAGTACTGGACACAGTACTCCAGATGGGGTCTCACCAAAGATTTGTATAATGGTATCACCACCATTTTCTACTGGTGATACCTCTCTCTATGCACTCCAGCATTCCACTGGCTCTCCCCACACACTTTTCACAATGCTTTGTCACCTTTAGGTTATCAGATATGAATACCCCCAGGTCACTGTTCTGTTTGGTGGTCATCAGTACCTCCCCTTATAATGTATTCGTACCCTAGGTTTCTGTGCCACAGATGCATGATTTTGCAGTTCCTGCCATTGAGTCTTAACTGCCATACTCTTGATCACTCCTCAAACCTGCTTAGGTCCCTCCTCAGTTTTCCACCCCCACCCCCCAGAGTGTCAACCCTGTTACAGATCTTAGTGTTGTTTGCAAAGAGGCATACCTTCCCTTCAAGACCCTCTGCAATGTTGCTGATGAGGACATTAAAGAGGAGTAAGGACAAAGGTAACAAACCCCATTGTGGCTGTGGCTGCTTCCAGGATGCATGTGAAATCAGCATTCTTATATTAAATACTGAAGCCACTGCAGTGCTTGTCTAGCCATTCAGAAATCTCTCTCAGTGACTGGCAGTTATATCCAAGTTGAAACTCTGACTGGGTTAGGCAAAAAAAATGTGTCTAATGTGCCATCTTACATTAAGAATGATGTACTGCTATCCTGCTTAAAACAACTCATTTTCATAAAAAGTCAGGTAACTCATACCCCAATAGGATGCAAGAACATAAGATTTTAGGATGTACTCTGCTTTGGATACAAGTTCCCACCATGTTTGTACATTACAGAACATTAGAGGAGACTTCTACTGTTTCTATTGATTAGATAGATGATAAAATATTTTACATGTCTGGGGACAGATTCACAAAACATTGCTAGGCGCAAACACAGTTTCTGTGATGTAAACTGGGTTTGGCGCCAAACTGGTATTCACAAAAGCCCAGTTTGTCCCCTCAAACTGGGTTTGCACCTGGGCAAAGCCTGAAGGGGGACCGTATGCAAATTAGGAGGAGGGGACTTGCATATTAGCACAGTCCCATTCACAAAACCTTTTCTTACCACAAGGGCTGTTCACAGGGTTCCCTTGTGTAGAGAAAATACTGCTAAGGAAAATCTCTTCTTTACCCCGCACAAACCTAGTGGTGGGAGGAGGTTGAGAGGCCCCCCTCCATGGATTGCCAGCCTGTTGGTACAATACAAACAGCTCCCTGGTGGTCTAGTGGTACCTCCCTGTCTCCGATCACCAATCACAATCACTTTAATAAAAACAGTGATGCCAGTGGTAGTGTAGAGGTGCCCTCTCCCACAATTGCTGCCCAAGAAACAAAAGTAGTCTCCCTGGTGGTAGTGGTCCTCACTGATTGCTGCCTGATATGCTAAACATAATTTTTTTCCTGGTGTTTAGTGGTCACTTCCCCCTCCTCTGTTCTCTGATTGCTGCCCATAAAAATATAAATCATGCCCTGGTAGTCTAGTGGTCCCTTCAGCCCTCCCCAATAGCAGATCATCATCCTGATAATACATGAAATAACCTCCCTGGTAGTCCAATGGTCACTCCCTTTCCCTGATCACCTAATTGCTGTCCTGTGTAGAGGAACCCCCTTCTTTCTGGTGGCTAACGGTCCCTCCCCCATCTGATCACCTGCCCAATAGATCTCAAAAATTGTTTTTGGTGTCCAGGGTAACCACCTCACACCAACCCCTCATACACTAATGACACATATGTCCCTGGTAGTCTAGTGGTCCCCTCTCACTGACTGCTGGCTTGATAGCATAACAAAATGATGTCCCTGGTGTCCAATGGTCCCCTCCACCCTACGCCCTGCCTAAAATAGACATGCAAGTCTGTGTTGGCTAGCAGTCCCTCCCCCATCCTGATCCCACTTATGATCAGTAGCAAAAGTTCTATGGTGGTCTAGTGGGCCATCATTGCCCCAACCTTGGCAGGTAATGTCCCACCACCCTGCTTCCCTTCATCACAACCCCCTCTCCCAGTGACCAACACAGCACTCCTTTCATCCTCACAGCTGGCCACCAACTGAACTCTCAGTGAACATGTACTGTATATAGTATGTGATCATTGAATGACAGCTCACTATAAGCAGTTAATCACTGTTAATTAACATGTACTGTATACTGCATGTGCTCATAGAGAAGTCAGTCAGTGGCCAGCTGTGAGTGGTGACAGGAGAAGTGTGCTGATCACTAATGAAATCAGTGGAATGAAAGTGATTGGGTGGTGGGATGCTACCTGCTAGGGTGGGGGGTCCATTACACTACTAGAGAACTTTTGCTATGGACCATATGAGGAATTAAGATGGGAAGGAGGGACAGCTAGGCACAAGGGACTTGTATGTCTAGTTTGATAAGGGTGTTGGGTGGGGATGACTACTGGACACCAGGGACAGCATTTCCTTATGATATTGGACCAGAGATCAGTGACAGGGGAAGGGACAATCAAGGAAATATGTTTTCAACACAATGGGATGGCATTCAGTGATCAGGGCAGGAGGTAGAGACCACTAGGCTACCAGGTAAATCTGTAGCTTTCAACACAATGGGATGGAAACCAGTGATTGGGGAGCACAACAAGACTACATGATCACAAGGCTACCTCTGTGGCAGGGACTTGGGATGTGTGATGACCTCCATCACAGCCAGAGGTGTGTGCAGAAGTCGTGAACAAGAAGTGCCCAAAATCCTAACAAAGCTTGAGGGTGAAAGGGGGTCTGTGCTGGTCACTAGGAGAGAGGGGTCATGATTGGGGGTGAGCAGGGTGGTGGGACACTACCTGCCAGGGGGAATGTTTTTATTGTATAGACTTCTTACTGGTAGGACCTCCCTATCTAGCCTTTTTGCTAGTAATATACTTCTGTGAATCACATCTGATCATTCACCAGTATCCCTGATGATGTGGCTGGATGACAATGAGGAACAAGATGGGATATGGAGGTTTAATTACCAGTTACATAACAACAACAATACCACTCAATGCCTGTGGGAATTCTTAGTTAATTTTCTGGCTGAGAGTGAGGGATTGGTGGCCAAGTTCAGTTTGGTATGGGGAACACTGAAACGCGGGGTCAGAATAGAATGTATTTGACTCAAGGTCAGGCATTAGAGGTGTCAGCTGTAGTAGGTGGACCACCTCCTATCGGAGATTAGGAGCACGGAATACCATTTATCTTCTGTCTCAACTCCGGACTACCGTGACTGCTTGGATGCTGTACTGGTGAAGTACTATGCTTTTCTTGCAGAGAAAGCTGATATCACCCTATTTCACACCAAAACACGTTATCTCAAAGCAGGAGAGAGAGCCAGTAGATTGCTTGCCTGGAGAATTAAACAGATGCAATGACAAGAGCTGTTCCTAGGCTTAAACCAATCCCTTCAGAAGAGATTCTTACTAACCTAGACCTCCAAAGATGTATGGCTCTAACCCTGTCATTGTGGGGCCAAGTGAGTATTATCGGGATAAATGATGTAGCTCTTCTGTACATGGACTTGTTTTATATTTTCTGTATTCCTCTTTATGATATTAGTGTCATGTTGTGTGTATGGTATCATGCTGGTTAACTTTGTACAAGGCTTTGTATTATAAATTTTGTATTCCTTTATCCTTTGTACCTTCCCACGGGTTGCCCCTTGGAAAGGGACTGCATGATCTCCGTTGGCTTACCCAGTTACCAAAATTCAGATATATAAATAAAACCCTCAAGATATCCTGGAGGCATTTAGGACATATTATAGTGGCCTATATGCACACCAATCAGTGATGCAAGAGCAACAGGTTAGTACTGATGAAAATCTGGAAACCCTCTCTCTTCCCTGGTTATCCCCAGTGCAGCAGGAGATGTTAGGATGTCCTATAGGTAATCAGGAGGTGAGGGAGGTGATTGGCCAGCTCCCTGTCAATAAGGCTCCTGGGCCAGATGGTTTTGTCAAGGAATTCGGTCAATCTTTCACATATGAGCATTCCCCCTTTCTTACTTATTAATTTAATTTCCTGCTTACAGAAGGGGTAACCAATCTCTCCTTTACCTCAGCTTGGATTCCTCTGATTTATTAGGAGAGTAAGGATGAACTGTTACCATCTAGTTATCAGCTTATATCCCTGTTGAATATGAACATTAAGTTATTGGCCAAGATCCTAACGAACAGACTAAAGATGGTGCTGGGAGACTTGATTTCCCCCACCCAGGTAGGTTTAAGTTGGGTCACATGGCAAGCGATCATTTCTGCAAATTTCTTGTGCCAACCAAGAGATTGCAGAGGGGTGAACACTGAGAGAGCAATGACTGGGAAGTGGCATGGGGAGCAAGATAAAGCAGAGAAAAAAAAAGCAACTCAGTATGCAGATAGGGAGCAACAAGTGGCAGCAGCACGACCTGCTGGAGACATAAATTGTGGACTTTTTTTTACAATATATACCTCCACATACATTGTTCATGTACTAAAAAAAAACTTTAATTTTTTTTTTTTATTTTAAATTAATTCCAAAAGGATTCCAGTTCATAATAGCATTAATACACAAAAGGGTGTGGTATATTATGAGATATCATTACTTCTCCAGTGCATGAGCCACTTGGCTTGAGTCCTTGTGCCTCACAAAGAACCCGAGGCTTGATGATTTCCCATGATATATCAGACCCTGCTGTGTATTATTGCTTAAATATAGGATTCCAAATGTTGCAGGTCAGCATGATCTACTGTATCAGACTGAATGCAACATTCAGAGCTTCAGTGCACTTTTAACTTCAGATGGATTTCTGACATGCTCTGGCCACTGTTGACTTTCAGGTGACCTTCAAGGGCCAGTGATCACTGTTAGAGGTTTTGTGTTCTGCTCCCTCACCTAATATTTTAATCTTGCATATCTGATTTGTCAGTCCCATTACCACTGGTTAACAATGCACTTTGTTTAATACATGCTCTTTTTAGCAATTCCCATTTATAGGGTGCTAATGTTAGCACATTTGCTGCAATCAAGAACTGGCTGCAATGTTGTACAAACATTTGAAAGGATTCCCACTAAGGTTGCACTGTGATTTTAATGTCACTTCAGTCTTACACAGTCTTGTATTAAATGCAGTCTCCTGTCACATCAATGCTATACTTCTGGAGTTTCAAAGTCTTATGGACTGTGATCCTTTTTTATGTGTATGTGCCTGTTTAGAATGAAAGAAGGAGAAGATAAATATATAAATTGTAAGATTAAAGATATCCAATAATTGTGCTTTTGTCACTGTTTTCCTTGAGGTGTGGGGGATTGTTAAATTCCTGATTTGATAAGTTAAATCCCTTGTGCTGGATACTCTCTTAGCTAAAGTATTCTATTTACTGCCCTTACAGAAATAATTATATGAAATTGTTGCATGCTGCGCACATACAATTACCCATGTGATGTGTGCTGCAAGCATTATTTTTTAAATTGTAACTGATTGCATGCATGTGGCATGTGTGCAGCAAGCAAGTGTGGCAAACATGCTTTTTACATTAAATTGGAACAGACTGCATGCATGCAAAAAGCAAGTGGTCACTGAGAACTTCACACATAAAAGTTAAACAACTTCCTCAGCATCACACAGCATACAAATGGGGGTTGATGAGATTCAAGCACAGGTCTTCAGGTCTCCAGGTTTGCAGTTCAGTGCCCTTAACCACTATGCTATACTACCTGCATGCATGTGGCTCGCTTGTACTTCAGTACTAATCTGCACACATCTGCATGCATATGGCAAGCTTATAGCCACTGATATACATTTAATTGTCTTATCCCCCTCATCTCAGCTGTACAGCTGAACTTAGCACACATACCACTGGAAATACATGTGGTTCTTCCCACCCCCATACACACACCCCTGCTCACAGAACTACTTAATCACTTCTGTCTGTCCTGTACTCCCATTATTTTCTCACCATAGTTTTGAATGCTTTCAAGCAAACAGACATTAAGGGGCAAACACAAAAGTAGCAATAACTTGGCACCCCCCACCCACATGGCCAGTCCTCCCCCCAACATACACACACACACTGTAGTGGGTGTTGTCATGCTGTTACAGACAACCCACCAAGAATAGGTATAAATCAAGAGTCTTTTACCTGAGTACTATGGAGCCAGAGACAGGAGTCTTTAAGAAATTATGTCCATGGGATAGAGTGCTGGGGCTTGCCTCTTTGAAATCAATGGAGTTATTTTTATTACTATTTTATACATTATGATGGTGAGTTGGAAATTATTGAAGGCCACTGTTCTACTAACAAGTCCCTTGATAGTTGAGTGGTGGTCATCATTAATCTCCAACTCACCATCATTATGTATAAAATTAGTAATAAAAAAATAACCCCATTCATTTCAATGGGGCACACCCCTGTGCTCTCCCTTGCCTTACGTCATAATGTTCCTGAGTATGGGGGTGTGGAGATCAGCTTCACATGGGGGGGCAAAAGTCTTACTATTGTGGGGTTCCAATAGTCTGTGCATACCATACCACTCAACTGTCCCTTATTGCAATGGACAACCCTCGTTTTACCCCTGAAAACTGCTCTGTCCCTCATCCATCCCTCATGGAAAATGAAAACATACTACTCATACAGAGGATGTCCTGTGAATTTAGACATTATGGCAGGAGCTCCATTTCACATTTCAACAGGAGATGAGCCAACTGTGGTGGTCAGGTGCTGGTTAAGCCCTAGAAGGCAAGCTCTGGAACATCTGGAACATCTCTAAAAGGTAAAACGTATTTGTTGTGATTAAAAAGTGGTATGCAAATCAGAAAAAATTCAAATGTATAAAGATTCATCTATCTGTACCCTGTAGCAGTGCATCAGATTTGGGCTTAAATCCTCCCAGTTACTAACCATTTTTTCATGGCTGAAGTTCAGACCCCTCCCAAAGAAAAGTTGCCCCAATCTCTCCCCCCAACAATTCCATTCAATACCCATCCTATATGGGTCGTGAAATCACCCAAAGGTGCAGAAATGTGAAAAGCACATCAATATTTCATCCTTCCTCCTTCCCCAATCCCCCTATAAAAAAACTTTTACTTTTACTTACCCAGCCATCTGGCTAGAACCTGCAGCCTGGCCCAGTATGCCACCAGCCCAGTTTTGAGTCCACTCCTTCTCTGTACTTCTGCCAGAATATGGATGTTGGAACTGACCATTCCAGGTCCCCACCATGGTCTGTGACCAAGTCACCTCACTGATGGAACCCACCTAACCTGTGTTGCTTGCTTCTTGCTTGGCTGCTGCCATGGCTTCTGCCACACCACACTGATAATGGCCTGTGTAGGCTACTAACACCACTGATGCCACTGATGCCAGCCCTAGCTTACTGCCTCAGGGGGCCTGCACTGTTTTTATTGAGAGGCGAGCCTAGTAGTATAGGTAGGTAGGTAGCCTAGTCATCGAGCTAGCTTCTAGATCACCACCTTCCCCTTCAGCCATCATGGGAGACAAAGACTCAATAAGAGTAGACCAACAAAAATATGCCATCACAACCCTGCTATCAAGAGCTTAGTGCTCACTGACTCCTCCAAACTGTAGTGTGTAGCCTGTCTACTCTGTAGCATGAAAGAATGTGTTGCACTCATTCAACTGCAGAACAATAAAGGTAAAAGGGTCAGACTAGGGGTTGTGTACAGACCACCCTCACAGTCAGAGGGCATCAATAGAGAATTGGCAGATCAGTTATGGAAACACTATGGAAGGGGCGGCACTGTGGTTGTTGGGGATTTCAGTCTACCAGGGATGGACTGGAAAACCATGTCTAGCACAAGCGCTAGGGAGTAGGTCATTCTGAAAGCCTTTCAGAATGTATTCCTGTCACAAAAGGTGGTGGAACCAACTAGGGAGGGGAACATTTTGGATCTTGTGCTGACCGATGGTGACTAAGTGCAGGACGTATGGACTGAGGACCCCCTAGCAGGGAGTGACCATCGAACAGTGTGGTTCTCCCCAAATATGGGTAGGGAAGAGATATCTACAAAAACCAAAACAGTGGACTTCAAAAAGGCTGACTTCTTCAGGATGGCTGACATCCTCAGGGAACATTAGGCTAGCATCACCCCTGACATGGATACCATCCAGAAATGGGCCATCCTGAAGGAAGGCCTGTTAGTGGCCACACACACCTGCACAAAGAAATGCAGTAAGAAGGCAAGGACCAAGAAGCCATGTTGGTGGTCAAAGGAGGTGCAGATGGGGGTAAGGGATAAAAAAACAGCCTTCACAAAATGTAAGGTGTTCAAAAGATAGGAGGATATGGAGGAGTACACAAGGAAAACCAGGGAGGTGAACAGGGCTTTGAGGGCAGCCTAGGCTTCAAAGGAGCTAAGGCTAGCAGAATGGATTAAGAAGGGGAAAAAGGTCTTCTTCAAGTATATAAGGGAGAAGAGAAACTGCAAGGAGGAAATCACCAGGATAAAGAAGGATGGAGGTTGGATAGGTAAGGGGGTTGAACAGCAGAGGTGCTCAATGAGTACTTCTGCTCAGTTTTTATCAAAAGAGAGATGGGCCAATACCACAGGTTCAGAGCAACACTGGCATGGGAGGAGACAGGATAAATGATGGAGAAATCCCTGTGAGCAGAGTGCTTGAGAGTCTTTAGTCACTGAACAGGGACATGGCTCCAGGGCCAGATGGACTACACCCTAGAGTCCTGAGAGAGTTGCCTAAGGTCCTGACCACACCACTGGCAGCCTTGTTCAATACCTCCCTGCAGATGGGGTGTGTGCCTCAGGACTGGAGGATGGCACATGTGGTACCATTGCTCAAGCATGGTCCCAAGGATGAGCCTGGTAACTATTGACCAATCAGTCTGACATCCATTGTGGGTAAGCTCATGGAAATGGTCCTGAAGGAAAGGTTGGTGATCTTCTTGTAGGTGAACGGTCTTTTGGATGACAAACAGCATGGGTTCGCTCTGGGAGATCATGTCAAACAAAACTGGTTCACTTTTTTGACAGGGTGACTATAGAACTAGATACTGGTCGGGCCATAGATGTCCTGTATTTGGATTTCAGCAAGGCCTTTGACTCAGTACCGCATGGCAGATTAACTAGTGAATTGAGGAACCTGGGAGAAGGTAACTATAAATTCAAAATTGAGCCCTGTGCTCAGTCGCTACCAAAGGGTGCAAAACAGGGGGTTGCAAGCCCCTAAAATCAATAAGTTACTAAGCAAGTTTTGCACTCCACAGAAAGAATTACTTCAAAAAGGACTTTTAAAGCTTAAATCAAATTTATTTGATCACTGTGGCTCTAAATAATAGTCAAACAATTTTCACAGCTTCCCCAGTGCTTCACCTTTTAATTAAGCCCCTTATGAAGCCTTAATTAGAAGGCAAAGTTCGGGAGAAGCTGTGAAAATTGTCTGGCTATTATTTAGAGCCACAGTGCTCAAATAAATTTGATTTACACTTTAAAAGTGCTTTTTGAGGTAATAATTTCTGTGAAGTACAAAACTTGGGTTGATAACTGGTTGAGGGACAGACATCAGAGGGTGGTTGTGGGGGGAATCTCAACTCATAGGGCAGTCACCAGTGGGGTCTCACGGGGTTCAGTGCTGGAGCTAGTGCTGTTTAACATTTTCATAGCCAATATAGCAGTTGGAGTTAGGAGCAGAATCAGTCTATTTGCGGGTGACACCAAGATTGGGGCAGTTGTGGATGGGGTAGAGGGAGGAAAAGCTTCCAAGGAGATTTGGGAAGGCTTGAGTAGTGGTCAGACACTTGGCAGCTGGGTTTCAATGCTAAGGAGTGCAAGGTGATTCACTTCAGAGTAAGGAATCCTGGGTACAGTTAGCATCTGGCAGGGATTCAGTTGTCCGTCTCTGTGGAGGAAAAGGATTTGGGGGTAATGGTCACAAAGAATATGAACCACTCATCTCAATGTAGGAAAGCAGTGGCAAAAGCCAATAGAATGCTGTGGTGCATTGCTAGAGGAATCACCTCTAGGAGGGAGGAAGCCATCCTTCCACTTTAAAGGTAACTGGTGAGACTGCACTTGGAGTACTGTGCACAGTTCTGGAACCCATACTTAAAGAAGGACATCAGGTTACTGGAGTGGGTACAGTAGAGGGGGACTAAAATAATCAGAGATATGGAGGGGAAGCCTTACAAGAATAGGTTGAGGGACCTCAACATGTATTCATTAGAGGAGAGAAGGGAAAGGGGTGATATGTTCAAAACCTTCAAGTACTTAAAGGGCACCAACAGGGTTAGTACAGAAGGCATGTTTTGATTAAAGGGAGAAGGGATTACTAGGGGGCACAGCTTGAAGTTGGTGTGAGATAGAATCAGGAGAGAGGCGAGGAAGCATTATTTCATGGAGATAGTGGTAGGGGGATGAAATGCGCTTCCTGAAGAAGTGGTATCTCTTAAAACAGTGGAGAGCTTTAAAAGGGGGTGGGATAGGTTTAAGAGCAAGATACTAGTCAGTTGGAAGATGAGGGGGAAGAGAGGCAGGCAATGGGTGGGGGGAGCAGCAGGAGTCTAACCTCTGTGTTGCACAATCAAGCAGATGAGACAGACAATTTGGCCTGTATCTGCTGGCAGTTTTGTATATTCATAACTCACATGCTCTTGCTTGGTTGGAGCTCCACCAATCACTTGTGACACCACTGCCACTAATAGGTGGAAATAGTGGACAAAACAATACAGACACAGTTGAGTCTGGAGTGTATCTGCAACGTGAGTGCACACAGACCAGGAGGCATTTACTGCGTAAAAGATTATATTCAAATTTAATGCCATCATTGCTATCAAAATAACCTAGGCAAAAATGCGGGGCGGGGGGGGGATTGTGGTGCATTCCTTTATGGTAGAAATTCATTTTCAGGTGCTAATATCTGCACAAGGAAATATAAAGGTTTCTATTATGTTCTGAGGCACTGTATCTCCATGTTTCATGTGTTCTGATCATTGTGAGGGTTAGTGTCCCTCATTGTCCCTCATTTTGACTGTCCATGTCCCTCATTTCAATGACAAAAAGTGAGGTAAGGTGCATGCTTCCAATGCCCTACTCAGCACAAAGAGTACTGGGCATAGCCATAATGTATATGATCCATACAGAATGACAAAGGGAAAGTAAGTGAGCCATAACAGTCATGGAGTAACACATATGTAGCACTAAACATGCATAAGGGAATTTGCATAGCCAAAAACAAAAAGGTCAGGCTTCACATCTCAGAGGCCTCTCTTCGCACATCTGGAATGGGGGTGTTGGCTGACTATATCTTAGGCATTTAATGCAGTAAGAAAACAATACTTTACAAATTATTGGCAATTTAATGACAAAAATCAAAAACCATTAAATAATTTGCAAAATAATTTAATGGTCAGAATTATTGAGTTTGGCTAATTTTAATGGGGCATCAATGGAAATGGTATTTTAATGGCTCTAATTGCTTGAAGTTATATAAGAAATAGAAACTGATGTGTTCTTTTAGATGAGATTTGCACCAAGTTATTAGCTGCTGCATGCATGGCAAGCATGCAACACATGATCCTGATGTGAATTTTAAATATTGTTCACACTAGTTTAAGCTGCTGCACTCATGTCAGGTGTGCAAGATGTGAACTTAATGTGATTCTTAGAAGAGGTTCACACCAGCTTACGTGCTGCACATATGACAAACTTGCAGCATGCGAAACTAATGTTTTTTTTAACAATTGTTTAACCAGGAGTGGCACACTAAGCTGAAAGCTTGTTTTCTGGTGCGACCTGGGAGCACAGGGAAGTTAAATGACTTGCTCAGGGTCACACAGTATGCAAGTGGGGGCTGTGGGATTCAAACCCAGGTCTCCAGATTTACAGCTCAGAGCCTTAAACCACTGCGCTATAGTTTAGATCTGGTTTGCTTAGGTTCAGTTTGAGTATGCTAACCACTTGTAAACTTTGCACAATTAAACATGTGGCATGTATTGTGCATGTACACAGCACACTTATATTTCTGTAAGGGTGTAAACTTGCACATTTGAGAGTGTATCATTATGAGACAGGGATATTAAATTAAATATACCCCACATACTTTGCTAGGAGCTTCCTAGAAGCTTGGTATGTGGAGTAATTGAACCAGTTTCCCATTCATATGTCTCTCTCTGGTATCCCTTCCAATTAACATTTTGGATTTACATTAGTAGGCTTTTATGTTTTTTCACTCCTTCTCCATAATTCAGAACATTGTTCCTCATGTGCGGGCCCTCACTGCTTAGGCCACTTTGAGCACAGAAAAGACTCAATTGGAACATGTCTGTTGTAAAGACAACTGTAGGTGCATAGGTAGCACCATTTTACATTTACAAATTACCAGCTAAATCTTTGAACATCAGGCCCTGTTTGTCTGTTTGAAGCACAGTGGAGTCAACTAGAATGCAATGCAGTGTCACATATTCCTGCATGACTAAAGGGATTGACTGTCTTTGGGCTTGTTACATTATGCGACTACAGTATAGCATGTGGTTCTCTTGGATTGTCAAAATGAATACATCCTCCAAAGAAATACCCTGTTTCTGAGTGGTCTACAGTAAATGTTGTAACAGTCCTGATCCTAGGATGAACTGACATATGCCACTCATCTGCCACTTGAATTGGTCAGTAATACATACAATGGAGCCAGTCATGCTGCAACATAAATTTGCACAAAATGACTTGTCACAAAATTCTGCATGACAAAAGTTTTTCATTGTTGTTGAATTACACTGTTCACTGCAGTATACAGCACTATTTTGTGATATACTGCAGCATTACTTTGTTGCATCCTAGCTGGTGTTGCTGTACATGTGTATAATGTTCATAGAAAAAAATAAGATTAGATCATGTGCATATGTTTTACAGTGTTTTATAACTGCAGAGGTACAGGACATGTGGGAATTACCTTCGTATGAATATCATTATAGCATGGAGAATGCTCTATAGTGTGCATAATTGCAAGGTGACAGAGCTTCTTAAGCTGCAGGTGTGGCTACCTCACCAGGGGGCCCTTGGAGAGGTTGTCTGATGGCATCCCTATGAACTACTAAGTCAGCCATAACACTAGTTGATGGACTATTTTGTTCTCAGTGGATGTATTTAGTCTGTCAGGGGACAGAATGAGGAGGGCACCTAAATTGTCAGGTTATGAAAGAGAGGAAGAGAGAGGGAGAGGGAGAGGGAGAGGGAGAGGGAGAGAGAAAGAGTGAGGAGAGTTCAATATATATAAATATATTTATACCACCAGGGTGACAGCTTTCTCAGTAGGATAACCTGTGTTATTTCCACTGCATGGAGGATAAATCCTGATGACATCAGCAAAGTGAGGATATCAACATTTATCCATACTCTGCTGATGTCACTAGGGTGAGGATAAATACACTGCAGCTTGCAATCTAAAGGAAACTGCTTCAGAAAAAGTTTCTCTTTCTCACTGAAGCTGCAACTTACTCAATTAGCGTTGCAAAAGACTCTCACCTATGTCCCATTGTGTTTCTAACATTGCTAGCCCATTACTGAGCTGATCTCAGCTTCAAAACAACCTGAATTCTAAATGAAAGTCTTTTACAAAGCAGGTTCTGTTTCTCAGTGTTACCTGCAGCAGTTTGTCTTTCTCATTGAGTCTCTGACTCACTCAATTAGCTTTGCAAAACACACTCACCTGTATTTCTGACTCCCAGTCCATTCAGAATACACACACACACACACACACTGACAGCACACACAGAATGAGCAGGAAACACACAAACTCAGAAAAAATGTTCCTGCAGCTCTCACCCCTGTGGTGTAAATCGCACACATGATGGGCAGATCATGGCATATGGGAAATATTCTCACTCCTGCCTCGTGAGCTGTGTATTTTCACTCGTGCCTTTGGCACTCGTGAGAATACACAGCTCACTCTGCAGGAGTGAGAATATTTTCCATATCCCACTCCTGCCCATCATGTATTTCATATATATATGTGTGTGTGTGTGTGTGTGAGTGTGATATATATATATATATATATAGTATATAAAAAGCTGTCAGGCAAATTCAGAATGTGTAGATAGTGAGAAAACTTTCATTCTAAACTACTATGGTAAGAATTTACAATTATCACCCATTTCTAGTCCACTAATGTACCATTTCCACCTTTTGCAATATCTATGTTGGTCCAATAAAAGTTATTAAATCATAATTTTTCTGGATATTTTGTCACAAGGACCAATATGGCAACAAAACTAATTTTCTGTACCTGCAGTGCAAGCTTTAATCTAAAACAGTCTAGCTTTAAGAACTTGTGCTTACTGTTTATACCTTTATTTTTATATTTTCTTCCCTTTCTGCACTGCTTAACCATGGTTCCTTTGGACGGCATCTTATAAAATGAACAACATCTAGTTATTAAGGTTTAAATGACTGGTTGGGCATTTCTCTAAAGTATCCATCCAAATGAAATAAGATACTGGCATAGATGATCCAAGCTATGTAATCCTTCCTAATGCTATACATTGATAAGGTAAAGAGAGTAAAACAAGATTCACACAACCTTTGAGGTTTGTGCAGTCAGCCTTGCCTTGATGTTTACGGCACTGATAGCCTGGCTGTGGGATCCATGTGTTTTGTTTTTTTTTGTCTTTTTTTTTTTTTATTTATTTCCCTCCAGTCACAGCCTCATGGAACCTCTCTTGGGCATTCTAGTCTGTGTCTTGCCCACCTGAGGCCCCCTGATCTGTGCCTCCTTCTCCCCCCTCCCTGCAGCCAGCCCCCTAGTTTAACCTGCCTGGGGTGGGTCACCCCCCCCTCCTCTTGGGTGCTTTTGTAAGTCAGACTCTGGCTGCAGAGTAGGGCTCACACTGGAGGAACTGGAAGGCCAGTTGGGGTTTGCCCAGTGAAGAGGAATGGGGACAGGTGCTATCGCCTGTCCACGGTGCCAGTGTTTTCCCTTTTTTCTATGCACTACCCAAGCCCCCCTTCCCTTGCATGGTGCACGTTGATGCACTAGTGCATGGCAACCCTGCCAGTGTCAGCCACTCTAATTGCATGCTTGCTTGGTATGCTGCAGTGCCCCCCCCAGTCTTCACCGGAGGCCACTGGCACACCAGAGTATCCCGCCCCTGCTTCCTGGGGAGGAAAGCACCATGAGGGCACTCATCCTCAACCCTTCCCCTGCTGACCTCAAGTGCCTGAGTTCACTCCTGATCCCAGGTCACTGGCGTAGCGCGAGGTGTGGCATCCAGCGCCTCAACCCTCTACACAACTGGGCCAGCTTGGGATCCATATGTTTAAGGTGTGTCAAGTATGCAAAGGTGTGAATGTGGATGCAGAACACAGAATTGGAGTAAACTAGGGTCAGTGTTGGGTAAGTTACTTTTTCTATTACTTTCTATTTTTTTTTTTAGAAACTTGATCCAGGAAGCTCTGTGC
This sequence comes from Neoceratodus forsteri, assembly GCA_016271365.2. NCBI lineage: Eukaryota > Metazoa > Chordata > Ceratodontiformes > Ceratodontidae > Neoceratodus > Neoceratodus forsteri. The sequence goes on along the minus strand of CM057450.1, from coordinate 849,130,570 downwards.
AGTCACTAGCAAGGATGGAGAAGTACTAGAAAAAGTAGTACACCTAACAGTTACAGTCACTTATTTCTTTTTATACAAAAACAATACAAAAATAATAAAAAACTATAACAGATGACATGTATTTGAAAGTAATAGGTTAGTTACTAGTTACTTTGAAATAAATGTAATCAGTTAGTTACATATTACTTTTGTATAAAAAGACATAAGTCATTGTAACTGTAAGTTGTATTATTTTTTCCAGTACTTCTCCATCCTTGCTAGTGACTGCACAGAGCTTTCTGGAACAAGTTTCCAAAAGTAGTTGAAAGTAATAGACAAAGTAACTTACCCAACACTGACTAGGGTGGAGATCTATGACAAGCTGGTGCAAGTGTGGCATTGTCATGGTTGTGGACATGTTGTCTGTGACAATCACTGATGCTGTTTATACTGTTCAGCACTCCTGCAGGAACACTAAGAGTCACCCAATTGATGTTCCTTTCTCCTCTTATAGGAGCTGTGAATATTCACACTGTATTAATGCGCAAAAGCTCATGCAATGGAAAATGTGCAGTCAGCCTAAATGGATGAACCAATTATAGTGCACCATGTGAGCAATTTGGGGGTGAAAATCTCCTAACTGGGCCCTGTAGACACTATACATGACCTCTAAACTTTTCTGCTTGCAATAATATGAGTAATGCATAAGGGCTTCCTTGCTGCAGCTGAAGCAGTCTGGACATGTCTGGAGCTGATCCATTTCAGAAGTGAGGTACTGTTCTAACAGTTATAAGCCCCAAAAATTGAGCTTTCAAGTACCATTTAGATGTACCATCAAATCTACATCATTGATAATTGCCAGCTGAGATGCCAGATAGCATTTGTTATACAGCCCCTTGAAGGCAATTGTTGGCAATACCAAATATGGCCTAGTGGATTGCAGTATTACAGAGCTTCACATGTATGGACATGGCTGAAACTGCTGCAGTGCCTTACACCATATAAGGGACAGCAACATAATAATGTTTTAGTAAAAATACCGCTCATGCATATTTACAGCAAATAAGCATGATCCATCACCCCCAAACACACCAGGTACAGTATTGAGTATGGTGGTCTTTTATTGCTTTCATCGAACTCCTCGATCCTGTCTCTCCTCTCCCAGGCTTACCAGAGGGTGGGAAAGTTTGCTATGGGGGTTAACGCCTGTTCTCACCACTGTGACATCCTCTCCTCACTTGGCTGGTTATCTCATGAATCTAAATTGAGGAATCCCTCCCTTAGCTTCATGTTTAAGCTTGTCCCTAAATTCATACCTCCTTGCCTCCTTGAGATTATACATGTCAGACAAGGCCCTTGCACCTTCATATCTGCCTTCCTCTCCCTTCTCATAAAACCTAACCTTCATCTTGCCATTATGCACAAGTCATTCTACTTTGCTGCAGTATCTGAATGGAACTCCCTTCCTTCCTCTGTCTTGTCCTGCTCCTCTCTTCAAGTGTTACAAGCTACTCTATATCCCTCTCTCTCAGCCTCTATATCATGCTCCTGCTTCCGCTGATCCTTCTTCTATTTTTCACGTCATCCTTTTCCTTCTCCTCCTCCTTCTTCCTAACTCCTGAACCTGCCCCATCCCTTTCTGCTTGGACCACCTTCTTATTTGCCCCACCCCCTCCAACCCCTCCCCCGAACCAATAATCCTTCCTTTAGCGTTAGGTCCTTTTAGTTTGTAGGCTCAATTCTGTTTTAAGCCCTATAATATATGATTTTTTTTGAAATGTACATAACCTCCCCAAGTTCCACCATATTTATGTATAATATTTTATACCTTTCTCTTGCTATGATGTAAATTTTTTCTTGATTGCTTCACTGTTTGTTGCACTGTGCTGACTCCACTTGTTGTAACCCCAGGTCGACCCTGAAAAAAGGACTGTTGTTTTCTCAGTGGACTTACCCGGTCACCAAAACTCAAATAAATAATATAAATAAATAAATAAAGTAGTGCCAAAGTGCACTATACTTTATATCTGGACATATCAGGAAATACCACAGAAATCTAATTAAAATGAATGGGAATTTCCTGTGCTATATTGTGATATATCTCGATTTAATGTATCATGTTACTAGATATCATTGCAGTACAGTCACAGCCAAAGGCATGGTCAGATATTTCCTGAAATTTCTGTGATATTTCTAGAGAAATCTCCTGCTTTCTGCCTTTACACAGAAGGGACAGCAGAGAGAGAAACTCTGTAGAAATTTTAGATGCAGCCATTTTGTGAGCAGTGAGCCTTTTTCCCCAGTCTGAACTGTTAACAGAACATACTGTATTTCACAATTACACAATCTGACTGTTCTCTGCCAAAATCAGTCAGCACTTTTGGTTTGCAGCAAAACAAAGGTCAACTGTCCTCTATGATTATTTAATAAAAGTTTAGAAACTTCAGTGAACATGTCCAATTAGGGAAAAAGGTATTCACAAAAACTGGACTCATAGTTTGAATAGTATAAGCAATGAACTAGAGGTCAGCTGTGCCCCAGTAATACACAGGCTGCAAATTTGTTTCCTGCCATTTTGCTGCATCTCATTACTGCTGACTCTTGCCCTTTATTTATTTTATGTATTTATTATAGTCTCGGATTAACACTTTTGAGGACAAGTTCATTACATAGGTTCCACATCTGAATTACATAAAAAGAGATTTAAGAAAAAAAAAATGACATTTTTGGTTTACAGTAGTGCTTTAAGTGCAGGCTAATACCAAGTTTTGACTAAAACCTAGTGTAAGAGGACAGAGAGCTGACTAAGTCAACTGGCAAGTAAAAGCACAAGGAGTCTCTGAGAGGGATTAAGGCAGTATAAAGGAGTGAGGATAAGTCAGATTGTGAGGTTCAAGATAGGCAGGGGTGGGTGCTGCTATAGACTACGCTAGTCAGGATGGGGGGGCATTGTACAAGAAACTAGCAGATTTGGACTACTGGCAAGAATATGCACAGTGAGAATCTGTGGAGATTAGGGCAGTATGAGGGAGACAGGAATAGGTCTGTCTGACTGGGTCTGACTGAATAAGTCTGACTGTGGAGTTCATGTGAGGCATTGGTAGGGAATGCTACAGAATGTGTATGTCAGACTGGAGAGAATGAAGAACACTGAATTAGCAACCAGGAGTGGCAAAGAATAGAAAACCCCACTCAAGCAGCAGGGAGTCATCAGCCCATGAGGCTTTGTTGAGGCTTTTGTTGGGGGTTGGGGGAAAGTGTAGATGGGGAGGGGAAAAGAGGAGGGAAGTGGGGGTGGTGGGAAAGGGGGGAGTCTGACATAGGAGAGATAGAGAGGCTAGATTATAATAGGACACAGAGAGGAGAGAAGTGTGTGCTAGGTACAAGTGGCCATCTTGTCACAAGGGAATGTTGCTTAGGCACCGGGTAAGACAGCATTGATGGGCTACAAGAAGCAATCACAGCTGGTACTGGCAGTCAGATGTTTGCACAGCTCACATTTGAAGGGGCAAATTGCTGTTGTAGAAGAGCTATCAGGTGAAAGAATATTAATCCATTTGGGTGCACGGTAGACAAACACTCTTTGACTGAGGGAGGTGCGACACCTAGGAATTTTGAAGACATAGTTGTCTGAGTATCTGGTGGAATGGCTGTTTTCATAGGGGGTAAGAAGCTTCTGGACCCCCATAGGCATGAGGCCCAGACTCATTTTTTTAGCCTGGAGACACATTTGGTACTGGCGCCTACCTGAGAACTGGAGCCAGTTAGCCAGGTCATAAAGGACACACATGTGTGTAAGCCATGTGGAGCCTGTTAGGAGTCAACACTCATTATTTAGTGTGACTTTTATACAGTGGAGGGCTGTGTTCATAGCTGAGTCATATACAACTATGACGTAATCAACTAGGGAGACCATTGAACTTTAGATAGTGAGATTTAGGGCATCTTGGATAAGACTTTGTGTCTATGAAGTAGGCCAGTACAGATGTTCACAGCCTTTGCAACACTATCAATGTGGGAAGCATAAGACATAGTACTGTCTAATGTGACGCCTAAGTATGTAAAATGCTGGACAAGTTCCAATGCAGTTTCAGATGCATTTGTTGTTTTAAGTAGGTGAGAGCGATTCTTATTCTGGGGACTGAAGAACAACATGTTTGTTTTTTTATAGTTCATAAATAATTTTTGTTCTCTTAACCATCCTTCCACTGTAGTAAAGCTGTCTTGAAGCTTGCGTTCTAAGTTAAAGGAGTCAGGATCGGAGATGTACAGGACTGCATCATCTGCATATAAAAGAATAGGACAGCTACTGGTGAGCGGGAGCCTATTTACAGTAGGAACAAACTAAATTAAATTGGACCCAGGATGGAGCCCTGGGGAACACTGGAATGAACAGGCCTACTGTTAGATAGAATATTTTCAATCTGAACTTGTTGAGAGCGATTCGTGAGGCGACTCTTAAACTAGGTGACTGTATCTGCAGACAGACCAATAGATGCAGGCTGCTCAACAAGAAGGTCATGATTAACTGTATCAAAGGCTTTTGACAGATCAATAAATGTTGCACCGACAAGTGATCTATGATCCAGGGAATTGTGGATATATCCGGTAAGCTCTAGCAATGCAGTAGTGGTGCTGTGACCTTTGTGAAACCCATGTTGCTGTGGGCATTGTATGTTATACTCATTTATGTACTCATTTAATTGGTCAGCAACTATTTTTTCGAGAGCCTTAGATAAAGGTTGTAGTATTGAGATGGGACAATTGTTGCCTAGTTAGGTACGATCACCAGTCTTGAAAACAAGAGTCACTAGGGCAGCTTTCCATAACTGTGGGAACTGAGAAAGCCTAAGTGGCATCGATTATGTGTATAAGCAGAGCCAGAATGTCTTCAAGGGAAGGGCCACAAATTTGAGGTCAATGGAGTTGCCACTGAAAAGGGCCTTACTCAGGACCTTTTAAAGATATTTTCTAGCCTCCCCGCAAGAGATAGATCTAAAGTGAAAGGGGGGGGTGAGACAGTGGTTGATCTACAGGGCTCTGTGTAGAAGTTGAGACTTGGTGGTGGAAGAAATCAGGGGAAGGACACTGTTGAGGTCTGTAAAGGCATCATTGAGTGAATTCATAATCGAATTGAGGTCAGTAGTGGGTACTCCTTCAATGTTCAACATAGTGGGAGCTGACTTTGAATCCTTGCCAGTAAATTCTTTTAGGTCTGTCCAGAATTTCCTACCATCACCCCAATTGAGAGTGAGGGCATCTTTGTAGTAATGTTTTTTTGCTGTGCGTATTGCCCTGGTGCAGTTATTCCGGGCTCTTTTGTAGGCATGGATGTCTCAATCTTTACTGAAGCTCTGGTGATATGCCACAGATGATCCCATGCTTTCATCCATTCAAGAAGTTCCCATGTGAAGCAGGGGTTGTTGCAACCTTTGACCTTACGCTTTTTAGAGGAGCATGCAGATCATACACCCTATTAAACAGTAGGATGAACTGGTTTAGGGCTGCATCTACAGAGCTGGCTGTGAGGACAGTTGACCAGCTTTGCCGCCAAAGATCAGCTTTTAGTAATTCAAGGTGACCTTGTTTGAGGACCCTTTGGATAATTGTTTTGGGTGGAGGTTTGGAGAAATTGTTTGCCAAATGGAAAAGGACTGGCGAGTGGTCACTCGTCATTTCGTTGTTTGAGTTCAGGGCACCGGGGCAGTCCATCAGCAAGTTTAGCCCAGGAGTCTTCGGACCAGGTGGAATATACACCAAGACTACTGTGAGGGTTTTGTTGTGCTTTCCTAGTATCATTTTTAAAGCTAAGGCTTGTAGATTGGTGCCAGTGTCTGGAAGAGGCAGAACAGTGGTTTGCAAGTCCTCCCTAATGTAGATTGCGCAACTGCCCCTACATTTGACTAGAGATCCATCCTAAACAAGGTATAACCTGAGATTGAAATTGATGCATCAGCAATATTATTAGAGAGCCAGGTCTCTATCACTGATAGTATGTCAGGGTTATGCTATTGCAACCCGGTCTTATGGATGTCCATTTTAAGTAGGAGGCTGCAGATGTTCATACAGCCTATTGTAAGTTTGCTGACATAACTATAAGGTTCAGCTGAGAGTGTTGGTGGGCCTGGATTTTGATGAATATTCCCAGATAGTAGCAGTATGAGTAGTGAGATGTGGCAAAGGTAGTCTTTCAGGTGTTTCTTGCTGCATTTACGTATCCTATGCTGATCTGGGCAGGTGACAGGGATAGCCTGAGTATTAGATGTGCCAGGAAAAAGGAGAAAAGGGGTGCAGTCACCATGGACAATGGCAGAAAAGCTACAAAAAAGTAAGCATAGGCAACACTTGGGGAGGCTTTGGAAGCTTGTGGCAGAAAGACACCTTTGAGGCACATTGGGAGTTGTGGGTTATACCTAGCACAGATGGACTGGTGATAGGGAGCAGGTTTTCACCTATCACAGAGGTCTGAATAAGGAGCATTAACACCAACACACCACACAAAAGAAGGAAGCGGGGCATTGTTTGGGTTACTTTTGTGTGGTCAAAGGGGGAGAAACCCCTAAGAAAAGGAAGGAGAAAGTATACAGTGATTTGCCCCTTTAACAGGAGAGACCAGCAGATGCTGCTTGTTTCGGAGCATCTCTTCAATGGTTTCTCCTGTGGTTTAAAAAATTATTCTTCATGCAAACAATGGACTACAGTTGAAATGTTCAGTGGCTGAAAATCATGTGATATATGTTGCCACCATGCTTTATTTTTCTTCAACATAATGTCAAGTGCCATTTCATCTATTGCCCTTTGAATTATGTTTCTGTACTGTAACCAGCGGTGAGAGATGGGGTCCTTTTTGTGCAGAAAAAATATAGTACTTAAGCAATAATGACTGAGAAGCTGGTTGTCTTCTATGCAATACTAACCAGATTGAAGAATGGATTGCCCAAGTTGCAGCCAGGGGCCTCCTCCTACCAGTCAGTTGTTGATCATAGGAAATGACCAGGTTGGAAGCTGTTATTGCTAATCTAAGTCTAATCATACTTACACACTTTAATTTAGTATTAGTTAATTATTTTACAGACTGTATCATCCTCTGTTCCCTACCTGATTTGCCTTATATCCTGTAGATTCTCAAGTTGTTCACTTAACAACTTGTCAACCTAGCCCGCTTTAAATTATGTGTCTGTATATATTTTACTTATGTATTCCCTGTTATTGCAATTATGCAACCTCTGTAACCTGATGTACTCGTGTCTTTCTAGGCATGGGACATCCTTGTATCTGCTTATGTACTTGTAACCATTGTAAATTATGTTATGTCCATGCATTACTACAATGTGGAACTCTGTAAAAGAGCCTTTGGCTCAAAAGTACTTCCTAGAAATAAATAAATAAATAAACAAACAAACAAACAAATAAATAAATAAATAAATTTGCTTTTCAATCTTGTTTTACTGACAGTTGATGTATTGAGATCTATTGAACAGCGCAGCACGAGGATATCTGACATACCATACTGTGCTGGCACACCATGTGGACTGCCATTGGATCGGTCATTTCTAAGAGATTATTGACCAATCCAGTAGTTAATCATGAACCTCACTAGGCTCATGAACATTTATGTAAGATTCATCATGAGACTGCATTTCTGAAATTACACAGCAACCACTGAGAAAGTATTTAGTTAAAATGGATGCAATACATAGAATTCTAAAGTAATACAGCACAGCATTACATATATCAAATTGTAATTATTCTGTAATTTCAATATTGTATAACATCAGTATATTTGCATATTGCTAAACCCTGAAATCCATGATGATACCAAGTTTAGAATAGTAAATTCACATTCTTTAGATTCTCTGACTTCTATGTTAACAGAACTTCCCCTTGATCTACAGTAAGTCATCCATGAAGGGCTGTCCCTTTGGTGCAGCAGTTGGGCTGAAGGCTGATCCAGGTAATTGGCATGGATGCTGTGGGTGTGCCTATCCCAGGAAGAAGGAGGCTGGGACAATAACTATAAATTATAAAAAGTTACACATGACAAACTATGGTAGAGTAGGAAAATCTGTTATTCTGCTACTATGTTGTAAATTAAGTTGTATAATTACTGTTGTATCTTTTTTAACAAAAAGCAAGAGAGAGTGTTACATAAAAGATGCTATTCTCCTGTTAAAAAAAAATCATGGCTAGCTGGCTCATTGGTTCAGCGGCTGGAGAGCAGCATGTGGTGCTGGCAACTCAGGCTCAGGAATGAGCCGAGGGCATCAGGGCTTGACTGGGGGGAGAAGAGGCTCAAGCATCCACAGGACACTTTTCTCCTCCGTAAAGGAAGGGTTGCATGCTTCACTGCAGTACTGAGGGATCACATGGGGCGGTGCAGCCAGAATGGAAGACAGAAGGGGTAACATTGGCTGCACTTGAGCATGGGCACACTTTGTAAGCATGCATGCACAGTCCATGACATCTTGAATGCCAACATTCATGAAAGAAACTAAAAAGGAAAAGCCCTGGTAGGCCACATGATGCTGGCATCCATCCTGTTATTGTGAGCTAACTGGTCGCCCTGCTTCTCATACATAAGATGGGCTACATGGGGGCCACTGTCCAACCCCATGACATAGCCCACCACAAATGTAGAAACTGCACAGTGGGCCCTTTGATGTTAGAGGAAAGAGCCTGCATATCTCCCATCTCCTAGCCATCTCCCCCATTCCATGGCATACGTGGACCTCCCTTGGAAACACTTGCTGTAAAATCATCCTAATCACTAATGCTTAACCTCCCCTTCAATCACTGTTTCAGCTCTGCCTCCTAACTTCTCCACTGACAAAGCTTGTTAAGCTGCATCTCTCTCGCACCCTCTATTCCATCTATTCCTCTGACTTCCTATTTTATGTAGCACCCCTTATCATACTCCATACCCTGGTACTCTGAAATGACACCAATGTCCAATGTTTTACTTACCACTAATTGTTCTAGTCCACTTTTCTTGGTTATGTATACCCTTATGTACTCCATGTAATAAGATGCTAATCATTGTCTGTTTCACTGTAACTGTACCTTGTCTATTGCTGTCTTTGATGCGGCACCTATGTAAATGAGCTTCTAGCTCATACTGTAGGTATTAAACCCCAGCATCAATAAATAAATAAAAGTAAAAGCTTCTCAAAAGAAAGTAGAGCAGCCAGGATTCTTTCACTCTGTTTACTGTAGGGTGTAAAAAGAAAAGGTATTATACTTTGTCTCCATGGAGCGCATAGCCCAAACCTTTTCATTTCATGATGTGCCATTTTGCCCCGGCATTCAGATATCTAATGATGTCTAGGTATGGATATTGCTTTAGAGCATTCCATACAGTATTGGGAGACTCACTTTGCAGTTTAATAAACAATTTTTCTGTGCCATTATTTTCAAACTAATGCCCATATTCATGTTATACAAGTCTTCAGGTAGTTAAATGGTTACTTTATTTGAACATAATGACAGAGCAAATCATTTTCTAATGCTCCTTGCTGGTGATTCTCCCAGTGAACAGGGTGGAGGGCTAAATAGCTCTTTTTTATACTTATTGCAATTATAGAAAGGGCCCTTATTAAAAAAATGAGAGAAACAGATTTTTTTTAGTTTTTGTTGACTGGTAAAGGAGGACTAGGCAATTGTGTCTATTTTTAGCCTTGTCCCCGGGAAGAGTGAGAAGTTACAGATGCAAACTGACATACAGAACCAGATTTAACTGTTGGTGATAATTTAGTAACTCCTTCTTCCCCACAAAACTTGTTAGGACCTCAACCTACCTCCCACCCCCCCCCGTGCCACCTACCCAACCTTCAGAGCTACAAAATTCATTATCATCCAGAATGTGGACTATTGAGTTCTACTCAGTCACCTGAGGTTCTTCTGTGGTCTGTCAGGTACAGTCCTCAGGTGATTTACATCTTTTCTCACCAGAAGAACTCAGAGGGTGGTATTGGGGGTTCACTCTTCAGATCCAGTTCCTCTGTCATGTGGAGTTCCTCATGAATCGGTGTTGTTCACAGTGTACATGCTGCCCCTCGGAGACATGGTAAGAAGGTATGGGCTGAGGTTTCACTGCTGATGACACCCAGCTCTACTTTTCTTTTGCATTTGACCAGGATAGATCTCTCTCAGTCTTCAACTACTGCCTCACAGAAATCCAGGATTAGATGGATTTCAACAGGTTGAGGTTGAATTCAGAAGAGACTGAGGTGCTGGTTGTGGACCCCGGGGCACCAGATAGGGAGGTTGGGGACAGGTTCACCTTCAGGACATTTTCTTGGGGGCTTATCACTCCCTACCTCTGAATGGGTGTGAAACCTGGGGGTAATTTTTGATGAAGGGCTGACACTATGTTCATCAAATCCTCCTTTTAACATCTGAGGAATATCTCCAGCATTAAACATCTTGTTCCATCTGGTGATCTTCCCACATAGGTCCACACCTTTGTGTCCTTGTGCCTGGACTATTGCAACTCCCTCTACCGGGGGCTATCTGGAGTGGAAATCGGCCACATGCAGTTGGTGCAGAATGCAGTGGCCCAGCTTTTGATGGGAACCCCCAGTCCTGTCATATTTCCCCAGTGCTGTGTGGACTGCACTGGCTGCTGGTACAGTAGCAGATCACCTTTAAAGTCAGACTTCTGATTTATAAAGCCCTACATGGACAGGGCACAGACTACCTGAAAGTGCTTCTGGTTCCTTACTGCCCTGACAATGTCTCCACTCGGCTGACGAGGTGCTGCTAGAGAGTCCAAAGGTGTGTTTAAAATCTTCTGGGGCACAGGCATTTATGCATGTAGCCCCTACCCTTTGTAATTCTCTACCCTATCAGTTACAGGAGTGTGCGATTGTGGAGGGCTTTAAACAGGCCCTAAAAAGTCATCTGTGGTATCAAGCATTTGGTGACTGACTGACTTAAATCTCATTTTAGTTGTATTATCTGTTTTTGTACTATTTATGATGCTGTGAATTATGATCTGTTGTTTTAATGTTTATTAGGTGCCTTGGTTGCTGAAAGGCGCCATATAAATAAAGAATACTTATTATTTTATTATTATTATTAGAACTCTAGGGTGCCTGCGACACACTATGGTGAGCCCCCTTGTTTTAACCTTAAGGCAGAAGCCATAGTTCTGCTGCCAGCTCCATGTTAGTGAATAACCATTGTTTCTGGTCACCACAGTAGATAGCATCCTGAAACCATCCCTGATGACTAAGTGTATGTGAACCAAATGTGGTTGTGGTGGTTGGGGGTAGACAGGGTTTTACCTATCTAGCTAGTACCAATTTCTCCACAATTTCAACCATCCCACTTGGGACAATGTATTATTGTTAAGTGGCACCAAGCCCAATGCACCAATGCACATGCTCTCCTCCTATGTGTGCACAAGCTCCTAAAACTGCAGTGCCACCTGGGATCACCTACATGGCAGTTGTGCAGTTGGGATCATGACACACCCATCACAAGGAGGAGTGTAACCTCTGGGACCCTCAGTATGTCACCAGCCCTGCAAGGGTTCTGAGGTCATTCCAAAACCCAGGTCATCAGTGTCACAAGCAACATGTCTGCTGCTGCACCAGAAATAGTTTGATTAAGCATCAACACAATATTTTTATATAAAAAAAAACTACACTGTATTTGTAATGTTATCCCTATCCAAAAATAAAATGGTCCCACTCATAGAAACATAGAAACATAGAAGTTGATGGCAGATAAGGACTGCAAGGCCCATCCAGTCTGCCCATTTCTTTTTCTACCTTATAAAAGTGCCATCGGCCTCAGCACTCAGAGTCAATGTAACCAACTTCTGTTATTTCCACTAACTAAAACACTACTAGAGATTCATTCCAGAGATAAAAATACAATTTAAATTGCATGACTCCCCTTTGAGCTGTGTAACTGATGCATTAAAGAGAGTGAGAGGGAAAGTTGTAAGAGTGAGAAAGAGCAGTGTCGGAAATAGAGAGGTGGAAGAGCAGGAGATACAAAATGAGAGTGCCGAGAGTTAGGCAGCATGTTGTGGGCCAAAGAGAAAATGCTGCATGTTGTGGGCAGAGGGCCAGTGGCTGAGCATGTAACCACCAATGCAACTGTTACTATTTGTGTTTATGCTGTGCAGATATAAACAGTGAGACTGCTGAGACTAACAGACTTATGGAACAGAATAAAATGCAGAGACTTTAGAGGTACATATGGTAAGGTAGACAGTTTTTTGTTTTTTTCTTACAGTTGTTTTATCAAGAGTGACAAATAATTATTAGTTTTTTTAATTCTGAGAAGTGAATGCAGTGATTTGATTTGAGTGTAACTTTTCATGGGGTTAGCTAGTGCTAATTTTCAGGGTACCATGTGCGAGTACTGGATTTGCCCATGACTGTGGACATCAACTGTTCAATCAGCTTTTAACATTTTTCCTTAGTATTTTATAATGTCAGAATATTTCCAAGCATGGTGCTGAGAAATATATTGAGAAGTGGGAGGTATTCATCTGCAGGCTTCATGAAGCCAAAAAGCAATCCCTTTCTTTTCAAAGATCACTGCAGTAAAACAATGGAACCATTTCCCAGCTACCTTACCTGGAGATAAGGCTTGATTCTAGTAGGTTTTAATTTTAGATCTAGGAGTGCTCTTTCAATCATAAATCCTATTTTCTCTCCCTTTGTTAGCTTCTGATGGCAGAGATCACAATACAGTTTCCAAGTGTTTAGAAAAAGACTAGTATATTGTTCATTACTAGTATAGCGAACCCTGGGTAATAGCAATGACTCTGTTCCCAGGGGAGTGAAGTCTTTATGAATCCTAAATGAAGCACAGTAGAAGAAACCTTTTATTTTAAAATGACATACTAATATAACAGTTACATTTCTATAAGTACAGGGAAATTGCATAAAATTATAACTCAGAAACTCCTTCAGGATATATAGTCAAATATTACAGGATGATACTTTATTACATTGAGTCATACATAGAAACTTTGAATTTCACAGCAGATAAGGACCACTTGGCCCACCTACGATGCCCATTTTTCTCTATCTACTGTATCACCGCAGACCCTACTTGATCTCTGGCATAACCCCCCCACCTTGTCTTATCACTAATGTTCCCTTATGCCTAACCCATGCTTTCTTGAACCTCATTACAGTTTTTGGCCCCACCACTTTTGCTGAGAGGCTGGTTCCAGGCATCCACCACTCTCTTCATGATGAAGTACTTCCTCACATCTCCCCTGAGTCTACCACCCTCCAGCTTCATAGCTTGACCCTTGTCCTTGAGCATCTTTTTTTTTAAAGATGCTTCTATCTTGAACCATAGCCCATTCACTGTGTATAGGAGAGCTAGACAGATTGAGGGTGGGCAAGGCAATGGGGCCTGATGGGTGATCAAGGAATTGAAGGAGGAATTGGCCGCACCCTTGATAAGGCTCTTCAACTTGTCCCTGGATACAGGGAGAGTGCCAGAGAACTGGAAGAGGACAGATGTAGTGCCTTTACACAAGGGTGGTAGTAAGGAGATGAAGGGGAGCTACCAACATGTCAGCCTCACATCAGTGGTGGGGAAGGTAATGGAGGCATTAATCAAGGAGAGGGTGGTGGATTACTTGGAGGAGGTCTTGCCAGACAAACCTAATTCAGTTCTTTTATAGGGTGACTCAGATGATTGACTGGGGGGGTTGACGTGGCCTATCTGGACTTCAGTAAGGCCTTTTACACTGTCCCTCATAGGAGGCTGGTGAGCAAGATGAAAAGCCTGGGGTTGGATGGGAAAATAACAAGTTGGGTGGAGGCCTGGAGGTCAGAAAGAACTCAGAGGGTGGTGCTAAATGGGGTGCACTCCGGGACAGCGAGGGACAAGAGTGGAGTGCCACTCAATCAGTTTTGGGTCCTCTTCTCTTCAAAATCTACATCAGTGAGATTGCTGATGGTTTGAGGGGGAGGATGTGCCTATTTGCTGATGATACGAAAATATACAATAGGGTGGACACCCAGGGGGGATGGAGGACATGATGGAGGACTTAAAGATGCTTGAAAAATGGTCTGGGAAGTGGCAGCTGAAATTTAATGCCAAGAAGTGCATTGTGATGCACTTGGAGAGTAGTAACAGAAGAGCAGGGTACACCCTATGTGAGAAGAAAATTAAAGTAACAGAACAGGAGAGGGACTGGGGATCATAGTCTTCTTGGACCTTAAGGTAGAAGTTCAATGTAGCAGAACAACGGGAAAGGCCAATGAAATGTTGGCATGCATAGGCAGGGGCATTACTAGTAGAAAGAGGGAGGTAATAATGCCCCTTTACAAAGCCATGGTGAGACCGCACCTGGAGTATGGTGTTCAGTTCTGGAGGCAATATCTCTGCAAGGATATAGATGTATTGGAGAGGGTTCAGAGAAGGGCAATCAAGATAGTGCAGGGTATGCAGGGAAAGTCATATGAGCAGAGGTGTAAGGAGCTGGATCTGTACACACTGGAGACAAGGAGGGAAAGGGGAAATATGATTGAAACATTTAAATATGTAAAGGGGATCAATAAAGTGGGAGAAGAGGGTTTACTTAAGATGCAGGAGGGGTACAAAACTAGAGGGCACAGCTTCAGACTGTAAGGAAAAAGATACGAGGCAATGTGAGAGGGCGTTTCTTCACAGAGAAGGTGGTGGAGCCCTGGAGCAGAAAACTAGGTGAAATGGTGGGTGCGGAATCAGTAGAAGAATTCAAGAGGGCATGGGATAAGCATATGGGGCTTAATATCAGGGGGAGGGCAGGGGCTGGCAGGGAGGGGAAGGTGTACAGGGAAATAAAAAAGAGCAGATTGGATGGGCCAGTATTGTCCTTTTCTGCCATCAAGCTTCTATGATTCTATGAGCCTTATTTATACCTGCGAGATATTTGAAAGTCTCAACCATGTCCCCCCTCTCCCTCTGATCCTCCAGAGTATACATATTATGGTCCTTCAGTCTTTTCTCACAGGGCTTTTGATGCAGACCCTGTACCATACTGGTTGCTCTCCTCAGGACCACCTCAGCTCTTTCTATGTCCTTCAGAAGATGAGATATCCAGAATTGAACACAGTACTCCAGATGAAGTCTCACCAGTGATCTATACAAGGATATCATCACCTCCCTCTTTCTGCTGGTAATCCCCCTTCCTATGCACCCTGGCTACCTGCAAACTGCCTGTAATCCTGAATCCTTTGGTTTTTGCCTACTTGGGTACTGTTGTTATTTACCTATGACTTAACTGTATATTGTGACTCACTGTACAATTCTATGTGTGTGTGTGTATTATTGTATTATGTACAATTCTATTCTATGTCTATGTGTATTATTGTATTATGTTTTGTTCTTGGAATGCATTATTCCTCAGGTCATCACTGAAAAAGGGACTTTGTCTCAGTTGACATACCCTGTCATCAAAATTCAAATAAATAAATAAATAAATAATAAACTAGCTATCCTGCCTGCCATGTCGCACTGCCTAGCCACATTTAGTTCATATGATAACCCTCAGGGAGTCTCATCACTGTTTGGTGGTTGTGAACACCACTCCTCTCATTTCTTACTCCTCCCCTGGGTTTCTGAGCCCCAAATGCATGATTTTTTACTGTTTTGCATTGGAGCTCAGTTGCCATACCCTTGACCACTCCCCTAACCCTTTCAGATCCCCTCTTATTTTTTCCACCCCCAGAGAGTCTACCCTGTGCCATACTTTAGTGTCATCCATGAACAGGCTGACCTTTCCCTCTAGCCCCTTTGTAATGTTGCTAATAAAGACATTACAGAGGACAGGTTCCAGTACAGATTATCCCTGAAGTACCCCACTGATCACCCTCCCATCCCTGGAGTGAACTCTGCTTACCATCACCCTCTGTCTCCTATCCCTTAGCCAATTTCTAACCAGTTCACCACCTCAGGTTCCATTCTTAGGTTACTCAGCTTGCCTACTAATCTCTAATGTAGGACAGTGTTGAAGGCCTTGCTGAAATCCAGGTAGGCCACATCCACAACTCCTCTCTGATCCAATTCCCTGGTCACCCAGTCAATGAAATCTATAAGATTCTTTTCATAAGACCTCCCCCACCAAGAATTCATGCTGTCTTGTGTCATGTAATCCACCGAATTCAAGATATTCCACTACTCTTTCCTTCAGTAGTGATTCCAATAATTTCCCCACCACTGAAGTCAGGCTGATTGGCTTGTATTTGCTGGCCTCTACCACTTTAGAGAAGTGGGACTGCATCTGCCCTCCTTGAGTTCCTTGGAACCTCTCCCATCTCCAGTGAGAGGTTGAACAGGACTGTCAGAGGTATCGCCAGCACCTCTCTGAGTTCCCTCAGTATCCTTGGATGGACCCTATCTCACCATATTACTTTATCTACTTCAGATTTGCAAGTTCTTTCAGGAATCTCTTCTCTGTAAATGGACTGGTGTCCACCTCTCTTCCAGTGATGCTCCTGTCACTATTTGGTGGCCCATCTCCTACCCTTTCTCCTGTGAACACTTATCATAAGTATTTGTTTAAGATGTCTGTTTTTCCTTAGTCCCCCTCCACACAATTCCTCCTTCCCTTCTTAGTCTTGCAATCCCTCCCCTGGTCTTTCTCTTTTTTTTTTTTTTTTAAGAATTTTTATTAAGTTTTGCATTAATGAATACATACAAACACATGTCCCCTAAGAAATCTCAGGGGCCACATCCTCAAACTGGTTATGGTTACTATGTACATGAAGAATATGTACACATGCAGGTGCACGTCATCTTCTAGCTTAACATATTATAAGTCTCTTCAGGTGACAATTTAAGGCAGAAATATACATTTTATAAAGAATCAAAACATCATTAATCTCCCACCTGCCCATCCCAACATTGACTGCTAAGATATCCAATTACTAATATCCTACTTAAAACTGTTTACACCTGTGTCTCCTGAAAAGAGAGAGAGTCTCCCCACCCTTAAAATTAGCAAAGTCATACAATCTATTTATTTATTTATTTCTATGAGGTTTATGCAGTACCAAAGAGTACTAATATGTTACATTGAAGATTTAGATACCCAAGAATTAAACAAGAAATAAGATTAGAGTATAATAAACAAAGTTCAGAATTGTCCAAAAAGAAAAAACTCTATATTCCCGCCATTAATATTAACTACTTGCCACTCGACAGACAGACCTTCAGTTGGTCCCTTTCAACCTGCATAGAATAAACTGCCTCCATGACCATCCACCTTTTGTCATATAGCCCTTTCTTACCCTCCCTTCACATTTGCTTCCATTTTCTTGCCATTACCTGAATGAGGTCGCTCGCCCATTGGTCATAGCTATAGATAAGGTCATTCTTCCAATGGTTTAGAACAAAGAATTTAACCAGAGCTGACATTAAAGAGAGATGATATTTAGCCGCTACCCCCATGACCTGAGCTATGTCCCCAAAAACAAAAATCCCTGGTATTATAAAATCTGAATAGTTCAGTAAGGGATCCATGTTTTGTTTAATTTTAGCCAACAAGGGTTGTATTTTAGAACAGTCCCACATCACATGTAGAATGTCCCCTAGTCCCAAACCACATCTGAAAAATAGGTCTGTCTGTCTAAGGTGCCTAGCACATAGTTTAGCAGGGGTGTAGTACAAATTAGAAAAAATTAAAAATTGCATGGTCTTATACTTGAGTATGGAAATATATTTGCAACTCTTCCATATATTTTTCCAATCCAGCCTCAGAGGAGCTATACTCTTATCCCAATATAAGGTCTGCACCAGTAATTCTGGGCCCACGAAATCCAATAACACCTGATAGACTTGTGATAGGGGTCTAGATACATAATTTACCTCCCTTAGCTTTTCCCACATAAACTGTTGTTTCTGGACTTCACCTGGTTCTCCCATCTCCTTCCCCACTAGTTTAGTAAGTTGCATCCATTTGTAAATATCCATCTTACCACACCTTGATGGAAGAACCACCCTACCCTCTATTATAAAATCTGCTAAATTGAGACCCATCAATAGGTGACCATTTTTTAGTAATTATTTGTCCCCCTAGACAAAAATTGGGGTTACCCAACATGGGTTGTTCTCGAACTTTCATTTGTGCTTTTCTCTGATTCGGGGTTAAAAAAGTCCACCAAGCCATCAGCGTTTTATTTATTGGGGTAGATTTTACTTTCTTAGGCAGTCTTTCTGGATTTACAAAAAGCAACGCCTCCGGAGATAAACCTGCGTCCCCCAGTATCTTCTTCTCCACCTGTAGCCAGGTTGGCTCACATTCCTCTCCATCCTGAGTTGTGCCCCACCTACCTATTAAACCCAATTGCCCAGCCACATAATGTCCATGAAAGTCTGGTAATTTAAGACCTCCCATATGCTGTGGAAGATGCATACTATTACACTTTTTCCGAGGTGGCTTATAATTCCATAGGAAGTCCGATATTAATTTTTGGACTTTGTTAAACCATATTTTAGGAATAATGTATGGAGCCAGATAATTGGGGTATAAAAGTCTGGGTAGCAGATTCATCTTAATCAATTCTAACCTAGCTGTAAAATTTAAAAAGAGCTTATTCCACCTAAGAACATCTGATCTAAGTATACTCTGCAATTTTCCCAGCTTTGCCTCCAACCCTTCTTCCATATTCGCAGTAATCCAAATGCCCAAATATTTAATCTGCTGCGGGGCCCAATGAATCTGCAGGGGCTCAAAGTCAGCTTTATATATATATGCAATGTAAGGAGTAGTACCTGTGTTTTAGTCAAATTCAATTTATAGTTTGAAACCTTGGAGAAATGCTCAATAATTTCTAGGGCTCTCTTAAAACTCTCCACCGGCTCTTGTAAATGCAATAGTATATCATCTGCGAATACTGAAAATTTAAATTCCTCCCCTCCCACCACTATTCCCTGTATCCCCTCATCCCTATTCATTGCCCTTAAGAGATATTCAAAATAAATGTTGAATAGAATTGCTGATAATGGATACCCTTGTCTAGTCCCATTATGTAAACACATTTCTTGTGAGACATACCCATTACATAAAACCCTAGCTGTGGGGGATGCATATAGATTTTTGAGCCCCCTGAGAAGGCCTTCAGGGAAACCCATCCTCTTCATAACAGCAAATAAAAGGTGGGAGACCCTATTGAAGGCCTTCTCAGCATCCAGGGATATCAATGCCATAAGTACTTTAGAACTAGCTGCACAAGAAAGTATATGCTGAAATTTCCTGAGCGCATCATGGGTCCCCTCTACCCAGCATAAACCCTGCCTAGTCTGGACTAATCAATGTAGGAGCCACCTTAATAATTTTATTGGCCAAAATCCTTGTTAGAATCTTTATGTCTTGATTCATCAAGGCAATAGGCCTATAACTACCTGCCATTTCTTTTGGTTTGTCTGGTTTTGGGATAAGTGTTATATACGCCAGATAAAAAGGGGGGTGAGGGACTCCCTCCTGCATTATTTTGGTAAAAAATTCCTTCAACAGGGGAAGAACAGTAGCAATATGCACTTGACAACACTGGGCTGTAAGGCCATCTGGTCCTGGGGTTTTACCATTTGGTAGTGAATTAACTACCTCTTAGATTTCTGAATCCCTTATTGGAGTTACTAAGGTCTGTACCTGTGCCTGATCCAATTGGGGCAAAACTATACCATCTAGAAACCTCTTGTTTCTTCTTGAACACTGATAACCCCACCTTGGTAAATCTCTTTATAGTAAAGCACAAAAGCATCAGTCATCTTCTGAGGATCAATTATAATTTCCCCTTTATAATGTATTAGTGTAATAGTGCGTGATGCTTCCCACTCCTTAATTCTAGATGCAAGAAGATGACCAGGGACATCCCCCTGTAACAGGTATTTAGCTTGGAGCCTTTCCAACCAATAGTCTCTCTAGATAGACAATATCTGCCATTTCCTCTCTTAAGTCTTTAAGCTCAGTATCTAACCCCCTAGAGGAGTCTTCCAAGGGAGTGAGCAAATTAATAGCCCCCATTATAAATTCCTCCCTTGCCTTTCTCAAACTATTCCTTCTAACTGTATATCTTTGGGCCAGTCCCACATATAGTACCTTTCATCCTGGTCAGGCCAACCTTTTGTCCTGCAATGTTGTAAGCTGGGTCTGTAAAATCTCAACAAGAGCCTGCTCCAACCTAGTAAGAAGCTTATCCTCTGTTAAAATTGAATTGTCTAATCTCCATCTATAGGGCCGAGGTGGGATAGAGCCAATCTCCCAAATCAGCTGGATTGGCAAGTGATCCGATAAAACTCTACCATGCGTAGTCAGCTCTTTAACTCCCCTTAATGCCTCATTATTTACTAGGAAAAAATCTATCCTGGTTTGGGTTCTGTGTGCCCCTGAATAACAGGTCATATGGTAGTCCCCCTTACTATGTGTCGTATAAGGATCAACTAGTGCTGAAACCTCCAAAAATCTATGTATAGCCATTTGGGCCACAGATAACAGCCTATTGGTTGGTGGCTTCCTATCTATCCAATTATTTAAGCACAAATTCCAGTCCCCCACTAATATAAGTGGATGTGTCAGCAACACAATCAAATCCATCTCCAAAGAAGCAAAAAATTCTGGATTTGGCAGTGTAGGGCCATAAACCGAAGCAAATAATAACTCCTTACCCAAAATAAAACCCAAATTGAAAATACCTCTACAAGCCTCCCTTCCCGTAACCTGCATTACAACATACTGACATGCCTTCCTGAGTTTTTTAAGAAGACTCAATTCCTCCGTCAACAAATGTGTCTCTTGCAATGCTACAATATCTGCCCCAATGTGTTGGAGATGTTTCAAAACTACTAATCTTTTTTTTCCTATCTCTGAGGCCTTTAACATTCCAGGAAATAATTTTAATAATCACCATTTTATATGCCTTGCTTTTCCCTCCCATAGTAACCTTGGACTCTCTCTCTTTCCCCCAACCCCTGAATCCCCACCATCAAGATCCCCAATCCTTCGATTGCCCTCCTATAAGATACAGACCCATAGATGAGCTCATCCCTGTGTGGTCCCAGGCCCCCCCTTCTCTACTAAAATCTTTCCTGGACCTACTGTGGACATTAACCTCTTTAAGATCACACAGACCCTCCTTATCTAGCCACCCTGACTCCCTCATTTTACTGTCATTTAGAATCTCAGAGGAATAATGATCCTCTCTCTTATTTACTAACCAGTAGACCTTCTGACCTTTCACAAAATTAAATCAGGCATTCAGTAGGGCAAAAGGTAACCCCCTTCCTACTCCAGAGCATAGGAGAGAGCAGGGGAGACAATCTCCCAAGTGGAGAGAAAAAATATTCAGAGAACTCTATAAATGCCCAGTGAGCTTTAAACCAATACAAGCCCCTACTTTGTATGCCTACTAATATAGGTTAAACTTTAACCACAAACATAGGTCGAAATTAGCTTAATTCTGCTGCCACCAGTTATTCATAAATGTTGGTCTAGCCTCTCCCTCTGCATTCACCAGGTCAAACTGTCTAAAATCATAACCCAAAGAATCAAATAATTCAAATAGTTTGACAATGGCAACTACTTAACTTTCCCTACGGCCACATAGTCCTGTTACTATTTACTCAAATAAAAAATGATGGTTATAGTACATGAGTTTTAACTTCTCCAGCCTCCATGTGATCTTATGCAGCTTTCCACCGGTAGCATCTCAAATTCTGCCAGAAGTTCCCTCCATCTTGTATATTCAGGTTGCTGGTTTAAAAAGAGCTGGGAGTTCCACCTACAAACCCTCAAGAGCATCCCTTGCAGTTAGATACTTCCTCTCTTCCGATTGCAGCTTCACCATCAAGGTTGCCGGATTCAAGATTCTAAATTTAACCCCCACAAGATACAGCTTTTTTTTAATGTCAGCATACTCTTTTTGTTTTTCCCAAATTGAGGGTGTTAAGTCCTGAAACAACCAAATAACTGCCTCATTCCACTGGAGATTTTTAAGAGTTTTAGCTTTGTTGAGCACATGAAGCTTTTCCTTTTAGTTTAGAAATCTCATTATAAGGACCTGGGGACGTGCTCCTTGTGGGTGGACTTCTGTCAAAGCTTAATGCACTCTCTCTAAATATTACACCTCTCCAAAAGGCGTTGGACCCATACATTTCAGCAATAGATCCTGTACAAAGGACAAACAGTCCATTCCCTCAGACCTCTCTGGTAATCCAGCCATAATTAAATTGTTTCACACTGACTTCTCGCTTCTTGATCCTCTACGCGATCCTCCAACTTCCTAACTTGTCTAAGCAGAGCAATCATATCTAAATCCATTACAGATGTTTTCCTTTCTTTGGAGGCAACCCGGGCTTCCACATCTCCCATGTGCTGAGCTAGGGCCTGCAAAGTTGGTTTACCAGCTGCAAAATCAATCACAAGCCCCTGCAGCAGCTTTTTAATTTCTTGAATATCATCCGGTGCCAAGTGACTCCCCTCATCTACAGCTGACTGAATTTCTGTGGTATCCGGAGTTGGCATTTGAGGTTTTGGAAGCTTCGCCGCCGGAGTTTGTGCGGCCAAAGGCTCCAGGCTTCCACACTTCATTTCAGCCATCTTTCAGCCATCTTTCTGGCTCTGCGTCTCTGCTTTTAGATGCTACAAACCACACCACTGTACTCCGTTCCTTCAAACAAGCCACCCGATGCCACTCAGGAAGGAAAGTTTCAAAGCTTGGTCTACCACAGGTGTGTCCAAAATACACTTTAATATAGATAAACTGTAGTGAGGCATAGGAGCACTACCAAAGACATCCTCTCAGTTTCAGCTCATCATGTGATCTCCTCCCCTGGTCTTTCTCTTTTTGCTTACATATCTAAATATTTCTTGTCCACTTTGTTTATCCCCTGGGCTACTTTCTATGCTGTTTGTGACTTTACACTCCTACTTGATTTCCCCTGCCTCCCTCTGTTTCTCCAGGTACAGCTTACTATCCTCCTCTTTCTGTGCCTTCTTATACCTCCTGAATGCTAACTGTTTTGCCCTTATCTTTCCAGAAATCTCCTTAGAAAACCACAGTGGTTACTTTTTCTTCTTGGCTTTGCTTTCTGGCTTGATGCAGCAATTTGTTGCCTTCTCTGTGCCCATTTTAGTTTCACCCAAAGTTCCTCCACTCTGACTAAGTCCCAGCACCCCACCATGGCATCTCTAAGGCATTCCCCCATCTTTTTAAAATTGTACCTCCTAAAGTCCAGGACCCTCATCCTTGTGTGGCTTGATTTTGCCCAAGTCTAAAAATTGAACTACACAGTATGGCGATCACTGGTCCCTAGGTGGTCACTCATTGAGATGTCTGCAGCACTGTCCTCATTAGTTAGTACAAAGTCCAGTATTGCCCCCCTAGGAGTGGGCTCCCTATCTAGGGACAGTAATGTATGGTCCCTAACTAGGGACTCTACAGTACAGTCTGCTAATTATCATATATCTACACTATACACACACTGTAATTACTGCATCATTACAGAAACATAATGGAATTGTTACACATCTTTTGCTACATTATGATAAGGTAGGTTTTCACCACACTTATGCATAACTGTGCTGTAGATTTGGCCTGTTATATTTTTTTTATTTTCATTCTGTGCTCACTGACAGCATGCAAAACAAAAACCTTTAATGAACAATAACCACATACAGAGATTTTGCTTTTTTTAATCTAACAGATTCACAAAAGTCAGATGATTCACATTTAGAACTGTGACTTTAGTATATATCCATGAGTCACCACAGAAGTAAAAATTATTCTTCACATTAAATAAAGAGCTCACTCTTGCATTTTGAAAGAAAACTCCATAATTCAAGTGGGATCCAACTGTATCAAACATTTAAGATTTTGCAGATTCACCAGGATCTGAAGGAACAGTATGGAATGTTGATTAAGAATATCATCTTGGGGGGGATCACGTGATGGCAGCCTAGGAAGAGTAGCTTCTCTGATCAGCTCCATCTCCAACCTGCATATACCACCCTTGAAGTGGAGTAAATAAGGATTCATCGATAGATATTTGCGAGTGAAAGACCCGAGTAATCTCCAAAGATTGTAAAGCTTCCCGAAAATGGAAGCTTTTGTTAAAAAACAAACGGCAAAGCATACACCGCCTCCCTCACCTAAGAAAGAGCAGGCAGCGAAACGCCCACGTCAGGGACCTGCTAAATCCAGTCCGGGGCTGTCTGCATTAATGGAGGAAAGGTTTTTTTAAATTTTTGCCCCACTGCAATCCTCAGTGGATGAGATCTACGCAGAAATACAATGCTTTAAAACAGCACTGGAAACAGTCGAAATGAGAGGGGGGGAATAACGAGATTAAAATTAAGTCCCTGGAACTTAAGGCAGATAAACACGATTTGGAAAGAGCCTCCCTCAACAAGAGAATCAAGAAAATGGAAGAAAAGCTCGAAGATCTAGAGGGCAGGAGTAGAATAAATAATCTTATTACTCTTGATATTCCGGAAAAAGAAGAGGGATCGACGACTATTTTATTTGTTCAAAAGCTCTTTGAAAAAATAGCGGGTCCGCCTCCAAACGGCAGTTATGTTGTGGAAAGAGTACATAGATCGCTTCATCCCCCTCCTGTCCTTGGAGCCCCCAGCGTCCGATAATTTGCAAGCTGCTGAATTTTTGGGACAAACAATATATTTTAAATAAGGTCAAATCACTACAGGACGTTGCTTGGGAGGGAAGAAAGATTAAAATTACCCACGATCTCCCACACTCTGTGCGCCTTAAAAGACAGAGCCTACATCCTATAGTCTCAAAGCTGGTGGCAGCAGGCATGCAGTTCCGAGTCCGATACCCAGCGTTGCTCCAGGTCAAGATTAAAGATCAGTGGCAATCCTGCGATTCAGTTGAAGTGGCTCAAGAAGAACTTAAAAATGCCTTGCCAGAGCATTTTAAATGATTACGGGGGGCAGCCGGTGTACTAATCTTGTTGAGCTAAATAGCTGATTTAATTGAAAGAGGACTGGCTGGAAGGGGGGCTGACCTCCTCAGACTGTTTTATGTTTGCTTACGATATGCTTCACTGCTGTGTCATCAAAGAAAATGTTGTGAGCAGGAACAAAGCTGCAGCAGACTTTTTTCCACGTTAAAGTAGTTAATTTGATTCATGTCCAGAGCCATATGAGGACAGTGAGCTTGACACAAACCCTGGGGGTTCTAGGTTGAAGTGTAGTTTTTTGCTGGGGAGCCAAGAGGAGCTGAATGGAGCACAGTGGAATGGAGGGAGCGTGGCTGAGAAGTTGTAATTGATGGCTCTCGTGTTGTCATTGAGAACTACCTAGATGGTGCGGATCATCCGAGCTTGGCTACAGTTTGGTCGCTCTCCAGATGAACCCCTGGTGATTTTCCCATCCAGGTTTAAAAATCGGTAATGGCCGTAATTAGTGCAAGTAGCTCAGGAAGGATGAGTTTGCCTGAAAATGGAGATCCGTTATGTACAAGACTCGCTTACTTTTGGTTTTCTGACACAGCTACTTGAGATCGGAGAGCAGTGACAGCGTGAGGTCCTCAGAGAGATACGTCCATAATATCATGACAATAAGGGCTGATATGATTATAGTGACTTTGTTACATGTTTTAAAAGTTACAGGGAGAGTGCATACAATGTGGGGCATTTTGTTTAGAGTTAACATGGGATATTTTGCTTAGTTTCTGCATTATGAGATTTTTTCTTTTCGACATGGTTAATGGGACTTTAACAGGAATGTATTTCCCCACTAGAGGGGGCTGTGGACCATAGAAAGTTTTGATTTTAATAGTTAATTAGTGTATGGAGATTTGTCGTAGTGGAGGAAGTGAACATATTGGAAGGCTGATTTGTCTCCATTATTAGGATGAATATTTTTTGTTATGCAGCATGTTTCTCATATCGTTGAACACTCTACAAGGGTTCAGATTATAGAATAAGAGAGAAGATGGGGTTGGGTGGGGATGGCTGGAACCTAGGTTGAAATGAACATCACACGACATAGTGAAGTAGTGGTGCAGTTATTGGGACTGGGGGTAGTTTGGGGGTTTAAGGGGGAGAGTGGGGGATTGAAGGCAACAGCATTCACATGCCAGAATATAGCAGTCGGGGACAGGTGGCTAACAGAACCTTATACAGTGAAGGAAGATCACAACTGGGTATTATTTTCAAATTCTAAGGGTCATGACAGGAGTTATTAATTTGGTAAGTTGGAATATCAAGGGTGCTAGAGACAGATGTAAGAGACAGATTGTACTGAAACACCTCTCAACTCTTAAAGTAGATGTTGTGTGTTTGCAGGAAACACACCTTTCTAGAGAGGATACTCAGCTATTTGTTAAACAGTGGGTGGGCCAAGCTTTCGGAGCTGGCTTTTCTTCCAATAAAGGCGGGGTGGCCATAATATTCCATAGGAGGACTCCCTTCCAATTAGAAAGGGAGATATGGGATACACAAGGCAGATACATTTTCCTAGTGGGAACTTTAGTCTCAGTGAAGGTAGTTATCGGATCAGTATATGGCCCAAATACAGACTCTCCACAATTTTTTATGCAAATACTAGAGGCTCTGAATGGTTTCACTTCCTCCACCTTGTTAATAGGGAAGGACTGGAATATCACAACACAGTTGCATCTAGACCGGACTGATAATAGGCGTGCGGGTTTCTACCCTGCACAGTGAGCCCTAAGAGAAGTAATGGATAATCTAGGCCTGATCGATGTCTGGAGACTGATGAATGGGGATATGAGGCAATATACCTTTTTCTCTATTCCGCACAAAACATGTTCTAGAACTGATTATTTTTTAATCAGCATGAATATTCTTCCCTAGGTCATAGAGGCCAGAATTAATGCCAGAGTCATATCAGACCACTCCCCAGTTTTCATAAAGTGGGTACCAGCACAGGGGGTTACAAGGGACTTTAGGTGGCGGTTTAATAACCAATTACTGCAGATTCCATTCATTCAGGAACAAATAAAGACGTTTATGACACATTTTATAGATAGTAATTTAAACTCGGTCCCGAATATAGACATTGTGTGGGCAGCGTTGAAATGTGGGCTTATGGGAGAGTCCATCCGGATATCGGCGATCAGGGCCAGAAAATCCAAGATGCACTTGGAAGAAATCACAATGGCCATTAGAGATGCGGAGAACAACATCACAAAGCACTCTGATGAGCTCAACTGGATTAAGCTGCATCAGTTACAAGCCCAATACTCAGCAATAATGATGCAGAAGGCAGAGCTTGCTTTACATAGAACAAAGATAAAATATTTAGAATCAGGAGAGAGGGCAGGTAAATTACTTGCACTTGGATTAAACAGCTAAATTCCAATCGAGTTATTGCTGCAATATGTAAAGAGGGTGGGGATAATATGGTAAAAGAACCAAAAGAAATTGTGGCCACTTTTAGAGATTACTTTCGACGAATCTATTCAATCGATTCAAAAAATAAGCCCACCTCTATAGAAATCCATAAGTTTTTAAGCTCTGTTCCCCTAACCAAGATATC
The DNA here is from genome assembly GCA_016271365.2 of Neoceratodus forsteri. Taxonomy (NCBI): domain Eukaryota; kingdom Metazoa; phylum Chordata; order Ceratodontiformes; family Ceratodontidae; genus Neoceratodus; species Neoceratodus forsteri. The sequence continues at coordinate 849,103,104 of CM057450.1, read as the reverse complement.
GAATACTAGAGTGAGCCAATTAGGAGCCCCAATCCAAGAGACAGAGGTGAAGGTTGCAGTTTCACAGTTAGCGGGGAGATAAATCCCCAGGGCCGGACGGGCTAACCACTAACTTATTTAAGGCCTATGTGGACATAATATGCCAAATTATGACCAAAGTGTACAATTTTTGGTTCAGTGAAGGTATCTCTGATCTGTCCTTCTTAGAGGCACTCATCACTCTCATTCCCAAACCTGGTCGGGACCCCATGCTGATGGGCAGTTATCGTCCGATATCGCTGTTGAATGTCAATATCAAAATATTAGCTAAAATATTAGCAAATTGGCTGAGTCCATTCATGAGTAGCATGGTTAGTGATGAACAAGTGGGATTCATGAGTGGAAGGCTATCCAGTGATCATCTATGTAAGATTCATCACCTAATTATACATGACCAAGGTGCACAATACCCAGCAGCATTATTGGCACTAGATGCCGAAAAGGCATTCGATCAAGTGTCTTGGGACTTTCTTTTCACAGTTTTGGATAACTCTGGATTGCCTAAGGAGTTCCTAGACTGGGTTCGAGTTCTATACAATGCCCCCACAGCTCATGTATGGTGCAATGGCATATTGTCGTCTCCCTTTCCTTTAACTTGTGGCACAAGACAGGGATGCCCGCTTTCTCCACTTCTGTTTAATTTATATCTTGAACCCTTGATTCATAGATTGCAGGCATCACAGGTGATCAAAGGAATTGAATTGGGGAGTAGGCAATATCTCATTTCAGCATATGCAGATGATCTTCTGATGCATTTAGAAGAACCTGACACTGGTATACCAGAAATACTAAGAGAAATAACTAAATTTTCTAGAGTCTCCAACTATAAAATCAACCCCTCCAAGACAAAACTTTTCCCACTGAACAATAGATGTTATCCCAATATAGCGAGGGAGCTTGGTCTGACTTGGGAGTCAAGGATATTGACATACCTTGGTGTTAAAATTATGAGAGGAATAAGTTTAATGGTCAAGGAAAATTTTGGTAGCCTCCTTAAAACCATCAAACAAGATCTAAATAGATGGAATTTTTTGCCCCTGTCATTATGGGCCAGAATAGAAATGGTAAAAATGAATATACTGCCAAGGGTTATCTATCCTTTAAATATGCTGGGATGCTGTTTGCCCAGAGTCTGGTTTGTGAATCTAAGAAAGATGCTTAGTACATACCTATGGAAAGGGAAAGCCATTAGGAAAGCGTACCAGAAACTTACAGGCCCAAGAGAGAAGGGAGGGCTTGCTCTTCCATCTTTCTATAAGTATTATATTGTATCGCACATAAGTAAGGTAGTCCATTGGTTTAAACCAAATACACCCTCGTCATTGCACCCCTATACACCTCTTTGAATTTTTATTGAAAGAGACCTAGTTAGGAAACATAGGATATTGTTATGCACGGTCGCGTATACTACTAATAAACTTCTCCTGAGATTGTTAAAGGACACCCATATTGGTTGGTCATTAAAGGCCTTACAGCAGGCCCAAAAACTTCTAAGGGTCAGCTGGCAGTACTCGATAGAACAAATGTTGACACAGAATATTCATTTCTTAATACAACGGGCACCAATTTTGCCTGGGTTCTGGAGATCGCTAGAGGGCCTAAAGTTGGGAGACTTAGCTCCTCAGGGTAAGTTAATATCATATGAGTGGGCATGTGTCAAGTTTCCAGAAATAAAGGGACAATACTTCAAGTTCCAACAAGTTTCCGAGTCAATCAAAGCCCATCTTAATAAAAAGGAGGCAGGGGCAGATAATAGAGTCGAACTAGTAGATTTAATTAAGATAGATGACCAGCCCCATTCTATTTCTGGAATTTATAGTGCATTGCAATGGCTTGATGACAACCTCCCAAATGGTGTTAGTTATTATTGGACACATAGATTAGGAATAGCAGAGGATAGGGACACATGGAAGCGCATATGGTTTAATACATATAAAAATATTAGACAAGATAGATACAGGCTTCAGCAGTTCTACATTATATATAATGTGTATTATACCCCTATGAAACTACATAGAATGGGCAGGTTAACACAATCTGCATGTACCAGATGTGGGGAGGAAGGCAGTGATATATATCATGTACTGTGGGATTGTGCTAAGATTCAGCCCCTCTGGAGGGCAATTCGTGTCTCTATTACAAGCGTTAGACCTGGATGTTTTCTTTACACCTGAAATCTGTTTGTTGAATAATTTTAATAACGGTATGTCCAAACAGCAGAAACTGTATATGGCCATAATATCAGCCTCTGCAAAAGCTGTTATCCTGAGACACTGGAAGGATACTTCTACCCCGTCTACAGGCAAATGGTACAAAGAAGTTACACTTGCGTTACAGGTAGAATCCCATATCGCCAAGATAAGCAATAGGGCCAAGGGTTATTATTCCCAGTGGGGTCTTTTAGATACAGCCCTGACATCAGGGTGATCTGGGAGTCACCTATAGGAGGTATCCCCTATTCAGAAAGTTTGACTGGGTTCATTGGTGTGTGAATGCTGTTTTAATTAAATAAATAATGGGTGAGGGGTGGGGGGTCTGTGGTGGAGTAGTGTTTAGCTAATTTTTATAGGCATGAACGTACTAATAGTATAGGTTGGTTAGTAGTATATATAGTGCACCTATGATTATTCTGTAAATCTTCACCAGCTTAATGTTTGTTCACGGTACATGTAATGGATAAGCCAATAAAGTAAAATGAATAAAAAAAAAAAAGAATATCATCTTGTACTGTTAAGTAGAGCTGATGATTTCTTTGCCATCTGCAGCATTATCTGCTTGCACTCTTGTTGTGCAAGTTGAATGAGCAACATATAAAATGCCACAGTGGCATTATTAAATCACATTTGCTTTCTGCTGCCTATGTTGTTCACTGCTGCATCTGTTCATGTCAGAGATCCTTGAAAGAGGGTTCAGTTTCTTCTAAGGGTCTGGACTTTCTGGATGATTCAGATATATAAAACTTTTCCAATACTGTAGTTCCCCAGATCTATCTGTACTGGTGCTCTCTATCCTATGCTTGACAATACGTAAACATCTAGAGACAGTGTGGCTATAGCACAGGCAAAGGAACCAGCACTCCTCAATTTAAATCCTGCCAAAGTCATTAATAGCTGTATAATTCTAAACAAGTCATGTATTCTATCAGTGTTTCATCCACTGAGACATAAAAAGGGAAACAAGCAGGACCCAACTGAAATGAAACATTGAATCTCTGCTGGGGTATTCTGGGTAAATGAATTCTAAATAAATGGTGGATTTAATGCAGAGAGACCAGAATAAAAAAAACTTAATGGACTGAAAACTGGGATATGAATGTAAATGTTGCTAAATGAAAGTCAATGCACTTGGGTAGGAAAAATATTAACTTTACCTGCAGCACTATGGTCTCTTTTGTCACCTATAATAAAAAAACAAATAGGGATCTTCTCCATAGGCCCTCAACGAGGCAACCAATCACAGGGATGAATGAGACCCACTTACCAGTAAGCTCTTTAAGATATTTTTTTCCATATTAATCAAAAGCCAAAACAGCATATGATACACAAAACAGGTCAATGTTTCATGGTCTTGAACCCCTGAACACCCAAGGACTAATTTAAATGCTTGACATATATAAATAATGAATGTCCTTATTTTCAATATTTTTCTTTATCTGTTTCTCTTAAATTGTCATTTAATATTGGAAAGCATTATTCTTTGAACCATTAGAACTATATAGTTCTAGTATAACTGAGAGTAGATTAATGCAATATTTTGTGCTAATTCTTTAAAAACTGTACATACTTCAGATTTATCACATTAAAACCCACACCAGTCATTCAGGTTGTCCAATTGCCACCTATAAAAGCAGACTGTGAGCACCTCCTGTGCCACCATATGTGCCATATAGAGACACGCTTTCATTTAATTTTTATTTTTTATACTCATAGGAATGATGAGCAGTACTGCCCATTTTCAAATGTAACAAGTTTTATATAAGACATCAAATATAAGAACAAACATACAGAAAACTGAGGAAACAGACAATTAAGAAACAGTAGCAATAAAGGCTGACTAACGAGGAAATTCTGAAATGTAAAACAGTTACCCATTTAGTTATTATTTCCAGTCCCATTCAGTGTATATTAACTGAACAACACATATCAGTCGATGTCTGATAATTCGGTTTCTCATATGTGCATAATATTATGCACCAATATAGTGCTTTCTGGTTTGTACATACTGATTTCTCATGCTGTAAACACTCCTTTTTGCCTAAGGCTGTTCAAAGTACTGTATCTGTTGACCTGGGGACATTAGACATACTACACTCTCTCTTACTGTGTTTACATGTAAACTGTCAAGTTCTATTCTCTGCACCAAGATCATGACTGCATAAATAATTTGTAATAAACTTACATATATCCTTTGTCTTTGATTTCAGCCCTCATGTTACTAAAACTGATCACAACAGCATGCATCTTGTTAACTATTTTACTGTGCTATGTGAGGCAGTGCATTTCTGATAAAAATGGTTGTAACAGTTTCTCTTACCTGTTTTTTTCTGATGGGACACTGGCTGCCTTTGGAGACAAGACCACTAAATGTTGACCTATATTTGTGTATAATATGCATTTGGTTTTTTTGATTGACATAGAATAAATGGGTCTAAAAGAGGTACCAGTGAGTAGGTCTCATACTCCACTGTAATTGGTAGGAAACATGAAACATACACACTGGATCAAATGTATGAAAGTAGACAAAAACTATGCAATAACATAAACTGACATGGATTCCAATCACAAATAAAAGCTTACTATCTGATTGTAAAATATAAATAGCCACTACTGCAAACTGAAGAGTAGGATGCATTCTAATAAATTATATAGTATATCAAGAAAATATATATCTATATATATATATATATATATATATATATATATATAGATATATAGATATATATATATATATATATATATATATATATATATATATATATATATATATATATATATTATATATATATATATATATATATATATATATATATATATATATATATATATAAAACCCGCACCATATACAAGCCTTGTTAGACGTGTCATGAACTATAGATCTCAGCCTTGGTCATCATTTTTGTCCAAGGACAAACTATCCCTGAAGAGGATTTGGAGGGTAACCATGACATTGATATTAGTTATGTAAAGATGTCAGTTAGAAAAACAGACTAGACACTCCAGGTCTCAAAAGCCTGGATACAAGAAGGATGAGAAGGGATCTTTTATTGATGTATCATATAATAAAAATGAGATGATAAGAAGTAGTCTAGGATAAGTAAACACCTCAAAGAAACTGATTAAAGAAAAATATTGAACTATGGAATGGGCTAACTCAGTAGGTGATTGATAACAGAAAAAAATAAAATATGGATATTCATTTAGATATTACAACTGATACGTGTAAGGCAGTCTAGCTGAACTCCACAGGTATGCCGACCCGATAGCAACACCAACACAGTTACATACCTCTCTGTCGGCAAAATCGACACTTTGCTGACAAATTGCTGTATTGGTGCACCTGAGACAGTGGCACACTGTCTCTCAGTCCTGCACCCCCCTTCCCAAATCAACTCTGACTGGAGTTGATAATATAAAGTATGGAGGCAAAGCCCCCAGGTAGAAACACAGGACTGGGAGACATATGGGATTTATGTCTACCACAACTTGCAGTCAACATAAATTCTATCGCTGTGATGCTGGTTGATGACAATGTTGTCAAACCAGCATCATAGATCCAGCTCCATGAACTTCTTCTGTGTAAAGAACCTAATATGAGCTTAATATAAATAAGACTGAAAATCTAGCCAGACAAAGGTAACTTACATGGAAATCATATCCAAGCTTTCCAGCTTATCTACTCATTTAATGTTAGCATTTTGCCCCACATTGGCATTAGTGGGCCACATAGTAGAGGTGAATATTTCTCTTGGCAGAAATGTTACTTCTTTCAAAGATTCATTGGTTCAGGTGAGCTGTACTGCCGTGGCTGCAAGTATAGATTAACCTTGTTTAATGTGCCCCATATCCATAATGATAGGTACAGTTGGGTCCCTGACTTTAACTTTGGATGAAAATGTTTAACCCTTTGTTTCCTGCAGATTCACAGATACCACAGGCTGAAGGGGACAAGAGGACACCCTGTGACTGGAGTAAAATTTGATGATGACTTACACAGAGGGAGGAAAACAGCCATGAGTATAGGAGGTAGCAAGCCTGTGCAATTTTGAGATTGCATCTACTCTAATGACCATCATTGTCAATTTAATTTTCATTACTCCTCATACATATTTGAGTAGCTTTCTATCACTGGTGTGCCATGATTCATGAAACCCAGTGATCATATTGTTCTGACCCCAAGTGTGAACTCTCCCACATTGTTATTTGCCAGTGCTGAATACCACTGACTCATGCTGTAAATATGAGATTGTTCATGTTTCTGTCCCTTGTGTTTCCTGCTCTGATTTAGGTTATATCCCACCCTAGTCCATGCATGATCAACTGAAATCTAAAAACATCCCTTTAAACTGGGGGGAGATTTGACTCCAACTTGACCTCCAGAATTGGAATTCAGAATTTTTGCTTGGGTCAATCAAACAATGTGACATTTGGATGTTACAAGGTTTGCAAAATGAGGCACACAAATACACATAATTCATAAAATTCATGATGTTGAATTGGATCTGCAAGTTTACTTTTCAACAGCTTGGATTTGCAGAAAAACATACTTAAATTCCAATACAAAGTATGATTCAGGTATTTTGGCATGATTAGTACAGTATGGGACATGTGAGTTTTAATTTCTGCAAATCAGAGATGCTGTATATATGAATATTACATTTGAAAATACCAGATGAGCAACTACTGTAATTCCATATATGTAATCACATACAATGGATCACTAAAACATTACATTGAATTACTTCCATGTAATTACTTTATATGTTGTATATGAACTGTGCATAGGCATTATATATAGTTATAGGCACATAATGCACAATATGATTCATGGCACAATGTCACATTATGTTTTGCCAGGTCCTTCACCACATCATGTATAGATTTAACAACTTGTTTAGTTTATGTTAATACAGTGGATACTGAAAGCATGCAAAACAAATAATTTGATGAAAAAAATACTGGGCTAGTCTAAAGGCTTCACTTTTTCAATCCACAGATTTTATAAACATCAGTTGCTTTGCCTCGAAAAGGTGACTTTATATGCTTTATTTTAAACTCACTGTTTGAGGAACATGCGTCTCATTTTCTTTTCTCTCCCTGGAATTTAAAACCAGCTCTGGATATAGATCTTCTATTGTACCATTAAGAAATGCCCCAACTAGTGGCATAATCAATTAGTCTTACTGTATTCTAATATTGATACTGCTACCTGGATGGGCTGCTGCTCTACATTAATGAAAATAGAATAGCTTTTCAATATGCTCAGTTTTCACTGAAACAACAGCCCATTCAAAAAGCAGTATAGCATAGGGGCTATTAGCTTATTCTTAACAATGATGTCACTGAATTGAGTACTCATGGTGCCACAATATGGGGCTACATACAGAGTTGGTTTGAAAGATAAAGGTGATTAATATAGAAAATGGAAATATGTACAGAATGAAAACCTGTGGCAAACAAATATGAATCGGGAATATTGCAGTGATTCTGTCTCCCTTTAAAAATGTTCTTTCTTACAAATGGGAAAATGGTAGAGCAGTCAAATTACAAGAATGCCACAGTTTATGACTTTATATATTTAACCCTTAGGCTGGCAACAGAAGTAGAATGTATAGGAATTCAGGACTGATGTTATCAGTCTGTGGCACAGCAAGGGTTAACAGACAAAAAATAATTTGGTATGCACACTAAGAATATCCACTTTTTCACTCCTATGTAACAGAGCAGTATGTGACACCATTCAATTCAGAATTACAGCTTTCTGAATATGGCACAACGCACAATGAATAGGAAGTACTAAAATGGGTACAACATATAATATCAAGAGTTATACTGCCTTATGTAAATATGAGACATGAGTACAATACATGCCAATGTGAGAACACTATAAACAAAACGCTTATATAACATACTGACTTCAGTATTCAACTTAATAAAATGCATATAATGCATCCTGTAATAAGTATAGCACATGCAAAGCTGGATATAACATGCACTGTACCTAAAATGTGTCAAATGCAAAAATATGTAGAGCACATTGAAATAAGAATTACACAATATGAAGCATACTAAAGGATGAGTATAATGCATGCAATAAAGGGTAAAACACATACTGAAATGAGGAAAATACATACTAAAATGTGCATACCTTTAACACATACCAAGAAGAGTATCTGACACACTATACTGAGAAGTAGATGACATTGGGGAGCAGTTGCACTGAAGCAAAGAAAAGACTAAGGATTTTGTTATAAAGCTCAATGTATCTTCGGCTCTGCTGCAGGGCAGGAGATTTTGAATTTAATTTTATTTACAGCTATAACCACACAATTGTGATTTATAACGTAGCCCATGAAGATAGCGACTCCTGAATGGCGAGGCGTCAAAACTACACAGAGTGTCGTATGGACAAACTTTATGATTCACCATCCCTGAGGTCTGCTCACCTAGAGTTGGTATATTAAGTAAGGGGGTGTGGGGGGCAAAACCCCTCACAAACAGAAAGTTCACTGACAATGGCACTTGCTATTATTCAGTTCTATTTTGACTCCTCACCTTTTGGAAGTCATTATTTTGACATGGAAGTGGTTTATAATAGCAATAAAATACAACATTGAGCAGGTTACTTTTCTGTTTTATTAGAATAGTGCATGTTGGATATTATGCATGATTTATCTTCCCATTCTCTTCTTATTTTTCAGTGTTCCAAGTCACATTGTAGAGGTGGATTAGCCAAGATATCGTTAAAGATCTGACTGCTATGCAGATTGCATTTGAAACTCTTATTGACTCTCTACTCTTCTACTTCATTGATATCCTGCCTGACTTTTGTACTGAAAGTAAAACACACCTTCTACTTGAACTACATTAGCACTAAAACTTCTTTTATAAACTTACTGAATCCACAAATGAACCAAAAGAAAACTTTATTGACCCTTGATATGGCTCCCTATGGATTTTGCTATTGTGGAGATGACTTCTATCATCAGTAGACCAAGTGTACTAAGTACGGTGAGTAAACATTGCTTTTGATTTAATTGAAGATGTGCTTTCAGCAGTACCACTCCTCATGGTGAAGGCACTGGACATGACAGAAAATCTTCAGGCAAATATTTGTACTTGAGTTCACAAAATAGATGTTATTAATTTTTCAAGGCAAATCCAATTTGCAGCCCCTCCACCGGTATTCAGGGCTAGTCCCATGTTCCATCTTCCTCATTTACCACCAGTCCTCTTCTCTCCAGTCATTCTGTACATTACACTACCATAATTGTAGTAGGCAGTCTCTGAGCCTTCCCCTTCTGATATCATCTTTCTAATGTTCCCCCACTTAAATCCCAGCCTTATATTCTAGATGGACAAATGCACCTGTAAATGTCTTCAGCCCTCCTAATGCCTGACCCATGTTGGACGTACAGTGTAACAAGTACAGTTCCTAGTGGGCACAGTTAAATGTATCTGGCTTCCCACAGAAAACCATCTAACACTGTACTTTAAAACTGTATTTTCTCAAATAACCTGTACCCACACCAAACATTTTATGGACCAAGGGCTCAGTGGCCTCACTCAACAGATCCCCATTCCTTTTAGGGGCAATCCTGCATTCTTATCTTGCATGCCACTCCCCACAACTCCACTAACAGGCTCAGGGGTGTATGGAGGAGCTATCTACCTGGCATCCCTGAAGTACACTAGATAGCATGTAATAGAGGATTGGTTCAGAGCTCAATGATGACATTGATTAATAAGCTTGAAGAACACCAGGTTTTTTTAACTGTATGGGATGATGAGGAAGGAGATGTGGTGGGGCTGGAGATAACTGAGGTTAATGTGGGGGGGGGGGGTCCAGCTCCAGCCACCTGAGTTAAGAAGATTGTTTTTTTTCTTATCATTTTTAAATTGCAATAAAAACGCAGAATACCCTAAGTAGGGGCAATATTTAATATTCTGAACAAAATAATAATTAGCCTATTAGTCTTGATATTTGGAAAATACTGTAATAGTCATTACTCACCCTTCCTACTATATAAGAAGGGAAAGTGGAAGGCATTGTACTTTCAAAAATTACATTGGATACATATCTGTTAAAGCAGAATGTCATTGGAAGTAATATTTGACACACATGGGAGGGCACAAATCTCAAATCTTGTAACAACATGGCTGCGAATGCCATGAGGATAAGAGGCAAACTGTATGGACCATTGGTCTTATTTCTTATCATATTTTAGGTTCTATGATTTTATATTGCTAAGGAAGACCTCATGCAGTGATACTGTAGTCTGCTACTCCTCTGGATCTGAGTTTGGTGATGAAGTTCTGCTAAGGTCTGTGTTTTCCTCCATGAATATGCTAGTACTAGGCATGAGGGAAACAAATGTAATATTGACAATAACTGCTATGAAGATAATACTCTGTTGTTTCATTTTCAAAGTACATTTTCAAACATGGATATGTAATGTGTTTTAATGTTCATTAATGAACTTGGATCTTAGATAATTGGCAACTGGTTGCAACTGAAAAAGACAGAGGTACACTTAGTGGGAGTAGAGAAAAGGAAGAAGAAATAATTGCATTCTTGAACCTCCCCAGTTTTTATTAGATAGAATTGAAGTCTCTGGATGTGACTAAAAGTCTGGGACTAGGGAAGGGTGAAATTTAATTTTTGCCAGCATAATTCAGGTGAGATCATAATTCCATTCCTACCACATGTTGCAACATCTCCACAGAATATTTTTCAATTTCAACATTTAAATTTTAGCTATTTTCATCTAATTTTCAAACTACATTTCCAAAGTGACCACATTTGGTATGTTGGATGTTATTTACATAATGGATATATTTTTACTGCATTTCAGATATCTAGTACTAAAGAGGATTGGGATATACACAGCCATTCAGAAATGTTTACATGAAATTCCACAAGCACCTAAACTGCACAGTTATAAGCTATCATTTTAAAACTAGAGAACACAATGTAACCAAATGTTTGTAGGTTCATAAACCTTAATCATGACTTCTTCATTGTGTAGCATAAATACTGTACAAATGGGGTTTGGGAAATAGTTTAAATGGTGTGATTGCCCATTGGCCCATTCCTCATCTATCTATCTATCTATCTATCTATCTATCTATCTATCTATCTATCTATCTATCTATCTATTTATCATTCTATCTTTCTAAAGTGTACCAGGGTGCCAGAACCTGCACTGTTACTTTCTACCCTCCTCTCGGGTGCCCCCTCCATCTCAATTGGACCAGGGTTGAGTGGTGGTGGTTGTGTTCAAACTCCATGAACACAAAGATCTGCTGGACATTTATTAGGATATACTGGAGAGAGAAAGTTCATTTGGAGCAAGACTGGCCTGTCTGTCCATGGGAGAATTGGTCTTTCTCCACAACCCCCGCCTGACAGACAAGAAAGGTAAGCAGTTCCTGTCATTCAGCTCCATGGAGCCCTGCAGCTACACATCTGAAATAAATAAAGATGAATATTGTTGCACAGAAAGGAGGAGAGGAGTGAGGGGTCTGTTTAAAAAATTAGAAAGAAAAATAAAAGTGGGGAGCAACTTACCAGATTTGTGGTGTAATTGTCTGATTTAAAAAAAAATTGTCAGGATCATTAAATACATAAGGAAAAATGGGTAAATTTCATGAGATGTACAAAGCATGCATACAGCATTTACAGTTGGATGATGTTTGTTGTACATACAGTATTTTGGAATCTCAGTATTATGCATCCTTTGATTGCTTTTAAATGACATTCTAGCTCTCCTTGTTGCCTTCTTGCAATTGATGTAAATTACTTTCTTGTGGATTTGCAATTTCATTTTATAGTAGTAAATTAATCTTGCACAATGTGATGCTAAGGAGACCTTCTGTATGGAGATCAGAACTTATGGTAGGTAGATAGGTAAATAATTTATTTTCCATCATGACACATTATACAATGGCAAGAAAGAATGCTGATCCCTGATTGGTCAGACTGGGACAGGGGCCAGGATGTCATCCCAGCATAACATCCTGGCTCTATTCTCAGCACACTCAGGACCACATTAAATGTTAAAACATTGAAAAAATCAATACGCAGCCATCCCTGTGACTGGCTTCAGAACTCCCCACTCCCAGCCGAAGTCAAAGCCACGGTACAGATAGACTTCACATTACGGGAAATCACTGCAACTCAGTTTTTTTATGTAAATCCAAAGTACAATTTCAGTAATCAACAACTATTTTGTGCACTGCTAAACAAAGAAAATCCATCTACAAGGATCATCTTCAGCACGCTCTTAGACACAAATAGCACAAGACACAGCGGTTCTGTTCTCCCGTCCGCCCTGAACACACTCCATTGTCAGTGAGTGCATATATAAAAAAAACACACAATGCTTCAACTACTGTACTCACAGTTTTGTCTCTTTTTCCATATTCTACACAAGTATTCCAACTGTGCCCTGACCATCAACGTAAGAATCCATGCAACACCGGCTGATGGAGAAGAGGAGTCAGGGGAATTGTCTTCTCCCGATAAAAAAAAAATCCAACTCTTAACATCACGGGAAGAGAAACCCCACAATAGCAGCTCATGGAGAAGTGTTGGGGAGATGGGATCATCCACTGTAACCCTGCAGCACCCACCTACTCCCATTGTCCACAACAGTCCATCAGGACTATTTTTTTTTTAAAGTATTCCTACATATTAAAAAAAACACACACAAAAAACACATCTAAATAAACTTTTTCATATTTTTTTTTTTGTTTGCACGGGAGCCATCTTATAATAGGAATAATGCCCTCCAGGGTGGGTGTTATGCTAAAATAACATCTCTTCTCAGGTGCTGGACACCCTCACCCTGCAGTCTCAGGCCCAACCACCTGAGGTGAGATGTTATTCCAGCATAACACCCACCCTGTCAGGCATTATTCTTTTATTACAATGATAAAAAGGAAAAACATATAATTTCTACATAAGTACAAGGATAAAATCACACATGAAAATACAATATTACTACATGAATACAGAATAAATTGGGGTGATATATATACTATATCACAATATGCACAGGCATCTTATGTATTAGGTACATCAACATAGTATCCCATGAATAGAGCGACTCTTTTTGAGCGAGTCAATTTGGGTGACATAAAAATAGCAAAAGTTAAATTGGCTATGTACTCTAAATAGCTATGTGTCATTAATAGCACATTGTAACTTCAGCACTTACTTTTGGTACTTCTTTTAAAGAGTATGCAATGAGCTGTTGTTCTCACCAGTTCTGAGCTGGCTGTCTGGTGTGCTCATTACAGTCACCACCTTTGTGTTAGGTGACCCAGGTTTGGGACTGGATGTGAGGATACCTTTCTCTTTTTTAATAGTTGTTTTTTTTGCCCTGATTTTGACCTCCTGTTCCCCCTCTGTACTAACTTTGTTCCACCACCTGTCAGTTGCCCCCCAATGTTCTCACCCTGCTGACTTCTGTCCCCAAAGTAGCTCCCCTCATGCGTTTTCTCCTCTTCCCATCATCACTCCTCCCAGAGTTGATTATATTAAATTTAGAGGGTGCAGGGGGCATAACACTCCCACACATAAAAAGTAAGTTAACATCATCTGTAATATTGAAAGTAAGTGCAGGTAGCTGTTGATTAGAGGCGATGTAGCACAGATTGCCATTGTGATTTTTGATGATTTGTAATTGCTGTTTTTTTCACTGCCATTATGCAGGCGTTATTATGATGTGGAACCCATCAATATCAGTTCATAGTTTCCACTTTGTCTTTGATAAATCTCCTTCAAAACATATCCCAGCCTTATTAATATATTCTTATCATATGTACTAAAAGATGAGTAGACCAATATCTGGCTATTTAATTTCATATTCCATAAAATTCTGCCAACCATTTGGTCCTTAATTGACTATAATATGGGCAGATCAAAAGAATATGTACTAAATCTTCTATGGACCCATACCCACAAGAGCACAGACTATTTAGGGATCTATTGTAATCTCTATTATATCTTATTTATATAACATTCCCTTGAAATAACCGCCACATAGACATTTTGTTGAAAGCCCTTACAATAGAGAGTGTTATAGTTATTAAATAATCTCCTATCATAGTGTCTTTAATTAAATGGCTAAGTATAGAATGTAAAGTATTATCCACTAACTTTGACCTGGTCTCTTGTCAGTCTGTATCCAGTAGCCTAGAGTTAACCAGTACATTATAGCATTCTGAAATGAAAACTCCTTGCATTGCCAAGTCCCAAAGGCAATTGTGCCCTACTTTAATAAGTGTGTCTCAGTCAAATACAAGCATTTTGAGTTATTTTTTTGAAGGGATAAAGTCATATTCTCTTTGAAACAGCTTAGTGTAAATCCTTGGGTGTGTTGAAAGTGAAGCCAATAATTAATTAACCTCCAAGTGGCCAAGATCTTAATTGATTGTTGCCCTAGTTCTAATTGAAGGCTATGCCCAAGAACTGATTTCATAAATGACAGCAGTCTTCTATTAAAAAAAATCAAAAGCCATTCTACAGGCACATTGGTAGCACTACGTGTGGTGCTGATGGCCTGAGGCTAGAAGCGACCCTGTAAGTCAGTGGGTCAGGCAGGGGGAGGAGGATTGAGCATCTCAAGGCTGATCTCCTCTTTCTCTGGAGAGGGATGTGACCAGTGGTTGGCATTTTCCTGGCCCCAAGCAGAGGCTGGAGGTCAGCATGCCCAAAACTACATGATGGGGGGATGGAGGCAGGGCAGATGCCCAGTGTGCTGGGCATGGGAGTTTGTGCAGCACTGCCATTGGCATCATTGCATGCCAGTTCCTCTGCACCAGGAAGAAAAACAAGGAAAAAATGCAGACTGGTAGGATAACACTGGTCTCATGCAGGCCCCGCACCCTGCTATCTGGGCATGTCCAGGTGAACTCAATCCCCTTTCCTGGTGGGACTGGAGGGAGAGCCCCACAAAATTCACTGGGGGGGCAAGCCCTGAGAGTAGAGCCATACTAGGTAAGTCCTACAGTACGGTGGGGTGACGGGGTGGAGGGAATGGTGGATGGGTGCCAGTCAGCATGGGGGAAAGAAAATAAGAAAAAAAAATTGAAGTTCTCTCCATTACCGTCTACATTTTACACCCCAAATTTCAGTACAAAATAGTCATTGTGCAAAAGCTTAGCATTCAAGACTTTGATTGCTGCCTGCACTGTCTTACCACCATATTTTGAATTGAATCTGAGTATGCCAGCACAAGTCTGTTTGACTTTCTTTTAAACAACTGTGGCTTGTGTCAAAGTTAAATGATTGTTTGATCAAGCCTAAGTACAGTGGCATTCCCCAGGATAAAACCAAATTCTGTAGCATTTTGCAGCACTCTGCAGAATGTTGCAGCAGATCTACTGAACAAAGCAATGTAATTTCAATGGCAATTAGTCCCTATTGTCATTTAAGAAAATGTGACACTGCCAGGATGAAGTGAATGCCACAGTTTTCTGCATGACAAATGGGATGAATTGCTATTGAAATTACACTGCTTTATTACATAGGTCTGCTGTAGCATACTGCAGAATGCTTTAAAAGTGAGTTTCATCCTGGGGGACACCACTGTAGGTATATTTTTTCAACACTTCTAATACTGAATACGCAGTTATAAATCTCAGTTGAATTACTTATTTGATACAGTTTTTTTAGCAGTCAAAATGTTTCTTTTCTCACAATTTTTGTTTACATACATATTAAAACAATAATTTGTCAGTCTATCCAATGGAGTCTGCTTTTTTTCTGATTTTCACAGCAAGAACCCATAAGCTCCTCAAAAGGTCAAATTAAGGGACAATGTATATATAATAAATCCTTCAAAATTATGACTTAAGGGACAATGTATTTATAAAAGACAAATGTTTGAATGAGTACTGCTAGAATAAGATAATCCACCAGGGACTGAGCTACTGTCACTGTAGCCCTGTCATCCTGACTGTACTTTAATTAAACTGTTATCTGCACACCAGGGGCCCCAAATACACAACCCCAATCCCCAGTGGCAGTATATTCATTTATTTTTATTATTTCTTATTGTTTTCCAACACCGGGATACCCACCCCAGTGTCAGATGCTTCCCTCCTGTGCAGCCACCTGTTTCATTAACACTATCAACATCGGTGGGGCCAATCCCCTAGTCAGAATTTACCTACCCAGAAGTGTGGGACACTGGGGAGCCCACTCCCAGTGTCACAAAATATTTTTTTCTTTTTATTATTTCCCTGAAAAGAAAAAAAAATCATCTGCAACATCTTTGTGTTTTTTTAACCTGAAAAAAAGAAAATGGTCCCTCGTCATTGCTGCTTCCTCCCTCCCTATCCCACCCTCCCACTGAGTGTCCCACAACCCCACCCCACTCTTACCCTATACTTACCTGACAGGGTTGTATGCTGTCATTTTCTGTGGATCAAGACACGTCTGCACTATTCAAAGCCAAACCGTGAACTGAGGAATGAAGTATGTGCTGTATAATCTATTACAACCACTGGTTGCATTATACAACACACCTGCCGTTTACCAAAAAATGACAACTGTGTCCTATATTGCAACCGGCTATGTAGTGACTCCTGTGTCAGGGATGGGGCTACTCTCATTATAGCCCCATCATCCTTACTGTGCTTTTAACCTTATCTGCACAATGGGGTGCCCCAGTCCCAGGTGGCATTGTATTTACTCATTTATTTAGTGATTTATTTATTATTATTTACTACTAATCTATCTATTCATTTTTTTAAATGATATGACATCGGGATGCCCACCTCTGGTGGTGGATTCCCCGTCCACTCAGCCCCTTTAATTAGTGAAAGAACCACTATCAGGGGAGGGCATATCCCTATGTCAGCATGTACAACCCCTCCCCACCCTGCAGCCCACCTCCAGTGTCCCAAAATAGTTGTATGTATTAAATCCATTCCTGAAAAGAAAAAAAATCTTGCCGTCATTTTTTTAACCTGATAAAAAAGAAAATAGTCCTTGTTGTCACCTCTGTCCCCCTCCCCATCTTTCCCCTCCCACTGAGCACCTACTTCCCTACATGCTCTTACCCTATACTTACCACCAGAAGGCATACAATGTGATCGTCTGTGGACTGAGACATGTCTGCACCCTTCAAAGCTGAACCATGAACTGAATAATACAGGTAATTGCTGTATGATGTTATTTAAATGGCATTTTGAACTTATGTTGATATCTTTGCCATTTTTTGGAATTTTTCACCAAATTTTCAATATGGCCTTTTTGGGACCCCACCTCATGAACACTGTCACTGTCATTTCATTAATCCAACCTGGAAGGTGATTTTGAAGTCACTGCATTAAATCACCTTTGGGACCAAATAAAAAAAAAATCAAAACTATTCATTAGGTGGGTTCCAAAGAGGACATGTTGAAAATTTGGTGAAAAAATTCCTAAAAATGGCTGAGTTACTCACATTCATTTAAATTTTTCTGCGCACACTCATAACTTTTGTAATTTTCAATATTTTGACTCCAAATTGTCAACATAGTAATTTTTTACACCACCTCAAGAACAGTACAGCTGTCATTTCTCAGATCCTGTCTAAAATGTGTTTTCACACCTGTGGCATGGAATGGTGTTTTGGCTTGGATTTGAAATTTGTCACCTATGGGGTTTATGAGGTGGGGTCAAAAGAACACTATGTTAAAAGTTTAGGGTTAAAAATATTAAAACACAAAAAAATTATTAAGTAAGGTTTGCATGTGTGTCCATTGCAGCACAAAGCTTGCCAATGAAGCATTTAAATATATCACCTACGAGTTGATCTACTACTTTGGCCCTGATAAGAAGCAGGGAATTCCCAGCCTCCACCCACAAAACAGGATAGTCGGTGAGGAAAATAGCAAGGTAAAAAGGTCAATAGGGAGCAGGACTGAGGTAAATGGAGAAGAAGGCAAAGTCAGTAAGGGCAGGGTTGGGGCTAAAAGAGGTAAAGCCATCAAAAAATGGAGAGTGATGAGTACTAATGCCTGTAGTCTGGGTAATAAGCTTCCTGAACTAGTGGCCTTGATGGAAGAGGGACACCTGGATCAATCAATCAATCAATCAATCAATCAGTCAAGTCTTTATTTAACCAGGCGTTCATCGTTGAGCAGAAGCTCATTTGCAAGATGGACCAGGGTGGAGCATGAACAATTGTATATACAGGTCAACACAGGTATTTACAAGGCAATACAGATAATACTCTGTACAGTAAGGAAGAAAAAGAAGTTCATATGTACATAGAATTATACAGATATTGTACAGATTACATGATATTTACATACATAGAAGTGTCTATAGGAAGATAAAGCAGGTTATCTAAGGTTGCAGGAGGAAGTAACGGAAGAAAAAAATAAAATATACACCAGGTAGAGGTGAAGGTAGGGGGGAAGAGAGGGAGGGAAGTAGGGGGAGAAAGGCTAGGAGGGCACGGTGCACAGAAAGGAGTTGGTAAAGCTGGATGGAGAGAAGGTGGATGGAGAAAAGGAGTATGTGTGAGCCCCGGGATTGAATGCTATAAAGTACGGGGCATGGTAGGATGTCACAACCCAGGGTAGTGAGCTCCTATCCGAGGTTGGGAAAGGAAGAATAAGGGGATGGATGGGCCTAGTGTTGATAAGACAGGGGGATAAGAGAGAGAACAATTAGGCTGGTGAGGAGCAAGCTGGGGGGTCAGTACTTAAAATTGGGTCTAGGTGTGGCTATATACCAGTGCAGACACTGGTACTGGGTCTGAGTGGGTGAAGCAGTTACATACTTCTCTGATTGTACGGAAATAAAGCATCTTGAAAGCATTTATACTGATTAGAGTGCTTAATTTGAGGTTTTGTAGATCGTTTCATAAGGTAGGTAGCACGAAGCTTATGGCTGCCCTGCCAAAGTGGGATTTTGCTTTGGGTACTTTAAGTGTAATAGCTGAGTAACTTCTTAATGCGTATTTCCCAATTATACTCAGGGGAAGACAGCAGGAGCTATAGTAAGGCAGCTTATTAGAGATGGCTCTATAGCCCCAGAGAGCAGCGTTTCTGTGGTGCCTGAACTTTAGTGATGTCCATCCCACTGCCGCATATAGGGTGCAGTGATGTGTGTCGAAGGGGAGTCCCGTTATAAACCGCAGTGCTCAATGGTAGAGTGTGTGCAGTTTAGCCATGTAAGAGTTGGGGCATTGGCTGTAGAGGAAGTCAGCGTAATCAACCAATGATAGGAAAATGGATTGGACCAGTTGTTTCTTGGCATCTCTGGTGAGAAATTGGCTGATTCTAAAAAACAGTCCAAGCCTTTGCCGAAGTCGTTTTAGCAAGTCCTCGATATGTTCAATGAAGGAGAGTCTTTGGTCTATCCAAACTCCCAGATACTTGAATTTTGTAACAAAATTCTAGTTTTTCACCTAGAACTGTGGTAATTTGGGGAACTGTCCCACTGGACACAGGGTTAGCTGTACGGATAAAAGGAGAGAGGACCAT
This sequence comes from Neoceratodus forsteri, assembly GCA_016271365.2. Classification (NCBI taxonomy): domain Eukaryota; kingdom Metazoa; phylum Chordata; order Ceratodontiformes; family Ceratodontidae; genus Neoceratodus; species Neoceratodus forsteri. The sequence continues at coordinate 849,083,356 of CM057450.1, read as the reverse complement.
CGCTTTAGTTTTTTTGGCATTAAGGAATAGCTTTTTTTGGAGCAGTTGGCTTTTCAAAAGGTTGAATTCTGACTGTAGGTCATTGCAGGCAGCTTCAGGTGTTGGGCGACTCACGTAGAGAACTGTATCATCTGCAAACAGATGGATGTTGGCTCTTTTATACAGTAGTCGATGTTATTAATGTAGATTGCAAAGTAAGGGCCTAATATAGAACCTTGAGTTACCCTCTTTGCTGAGTTTTTAAGGGGACAGGCCTCCTTCGGCTTTAACTTGTTGAAGGCGCCCTGTAAGATAGTCAGTGAACCAACGCAGAGAGGAGGGGTCCACACCTATGGTTTGAAGGGCGGAGAGGAGCAGACTATGGTCGACGGTGTCGAAAGCCTTGCTTAGATCAAGGAAAACAGCACAAATAAAGTTTTTGTTCTCAAGATTACGCTGCCAGTCGTTAGTAACTTTGGCGAGGGCTGAGATAGTGCTATGTTATATTGTGGCAGTCACAGAAACATGGTACACACAGAACCATGACTGGGATGTAAGCATACCAGGGTACACAATCTATAGGAGGGACAGGGAGGGTAAAAGAGGTGGAGGATTAGCTCTCTACATAAGGGAAGGGATCAAAGCAACAGAACTGAAGGATAAACAGGGAAGAGAGGAGGCACAGTGGGTCAACTTGGAGACAGGCAATGGCACCACAATCCACACAGGTGTTGTATACAGACCCCAATCTAGGGGGAGGAAAAATGGAGAAGGAAATGATAGAAGGCATTCTCAGAATGGCAGAAAAAGGGGAGATATTGTTGATGGGGGATCTGAATATGCCAGATGTTAACTAGAGCACATTTGCTGCAGCCACATCCAAGAGAAGGGTCATTCTTGACACCCTGTAAGGAGCATGACTCAGACATCAAGTACTGGAACCCACTTGAGATGGAGAAATCTTAGACCTGGTAATCTCAAATGGAGACAAAGAGAGGATCACGAATTTTAAAGTGGGTAGCCATCTGGGAACTAGTGACCACCAAATGGTGTGGTTCACAACTAACATAGCAGTAGAGTCAAGCCATACAAAAGCAAAGGTACTGGTCTTTAGGAAGGCTGACTTTGCCAGAATGGGCGAGTGCCTAATGAATGCACTAGCAAATGGCCAGGAAGGAGGGGTGAAAGAGCAATGCAGAAAAATCAGACTGCCATCTCAGAGGCAACAAGCCTTTGCAAGAAGCAAATAAAGAAAACAGAATGAAGTAAAAAAAAACACTATGGTTCTCAAAGGAGCTGGCAGGGAAGGTTAGGGAAAAAAGTTAACATTCAGAAGGTACAAGAAATCACAGAAGGAACAGAACAGAGAACTGCATCAGTTAAAGCAGAAGGAAGTGGGGAAGGCATTCAGAATAGATTAGGCCCAAACTGAGGAAAAGATAGACAACTCAGTTAACAAGGGGGATAAAACCTTTTATAGGTACATCCAGGAGCAAAGGAAAACCAAGAGAGTAATAGTGAGGCTTAATAAAGGGGAAGGGAGGTGGGCAGAGGGTGACTGTGAAAAGGCAGAGATGCTAAACCAATACTTTTACTCAGTATTCACAAAAGAAGAGGATGGGGAGGTACCTAAACCAAACAATAGAAGCACTCTGGACAGGTGGGTTGATACAGTACCAATCCATTCACAGAAGAAGGGTCCTGAAAAAACTCCTAAATCTCAAGGTGGACAAAACAATGGGGCCTGATGGGATTCACCCCAGAATTCTAAAAGAACTAAGGAGAGACCTAGTGACACCACTGACTACCCATTTTAACAAATCATGGGAGGATGGTGTGACACCTGAGGACTGGAGGAGGGCAGATGTGATTTCTCTTCACAAAAGTGAGAGCAAGGCAGAGGCAGAAAACTACAGACCTGTTAGCTTGACCTCAGTGGTGGGGAAAATGATTGAATCACTTCTGAAAGAAATAATTTTGGAGTACCTAGAGTCCAGCATGACACAGGACACAAGGCAGAATGGATTCACAGTGGGAAGGTCTTGTCAGATGAAACTAATAGATTTCTTTGACTAAGTGACCAAAGTAGTAGACCAGGGAGGGGGTTGTGGATATGCCCTAAAAAGATTTTAGCAAGGCATTTGACACAGCCCCACACAAAAGATCAATAAACAAGTTAGCCAGTCTGGGAGTGGGTCCCAGGGTGGTAGACTGGGTAACAAACTGACTGGACAACAGGACACAGAGGGTAATAGTAAATAGACTACACTCTTAATAAAGGGGTGTTACTAGTGGGGTACAACAGGGTTCAGTACTGGGACCGGTCCTCTTTAATGTCTTTATAGTAGACATTGCAGATGGCTGGAAGGAAAAGTATGCCTCTTTGCAGACGACACAAAGCTCTGCAACAGGGTTGATACACAAGAAGGGATGGAAAGAATAAGAAGGGACTTGGCAAGTTTGGAGGAATGGTCAAAAATATGGCAGCTTAGATACAGTGTAAAAAAGTGCAAAGTAATGCACCTGGGAAACAAAAACCCAGAGGAAGAGTACACAATGGGGGGGGGGAGGTACTAACAACAACAAAAATGAAAAGGACCTGAGGGTAGTCATATCAGATGACCTTAAGATAGGTAAGCAATGTAAGAAGGCAGTAAGAACAGCTGGAGGGGATACTAGAATGTACAGGGACAGTCATCATCAGTAGAAAACAGGAAGGTGTTATCCCTTTGCACATGCAGTTGGTGAGACACCATCAGGAGTACTGTGCACAGTTCTGAAGACCCCATCTCTGCAGAGACATAGAAATGATGGAGACAGTCCAGAGGAATGCAACTAAAATGATGCAGGGTTTGCAACAGAAGCCATATGAAGAGAGACTAAAAGTGTTTAATATGTATACCCTTGAGGAAGGGGAGGGGGGACATGATGGAAACTTTCAAGTACCTTAAGAGAATCAATAAAGTCCAAGATGGGAGCATCTTTCAGAAAAAGAGATGTGCAAGAACAAGGGGGCACAATTTGAAGATAGCGGGGGGACAGCTCACTGGCAATGTGAAGAAGTATTTTTTCATGGAGATGGTGGTGGACACATGGAACCACCTTCCGGAGGCAGTCATGGGGTTGAAAACAGTGGGGGGAATTCAAGAATGCATGGGACAGACATAAGGCAATTATATTGAAGGGTAGGAGGAAGTTGGTTGTTGGTTAACTAGAACCTGCAGCTTATACAATAGGTAGGGAAATGAGCAGACTAGGAGGGCCAAGTGGTCTTTCTCTGCTGTCAAAGTTTATGTTTCTATATCTTTACCTTACAAACCCTATAGGTGAAAAATTTCAAATCCATGCCAAAATGCCATTCCATGGACTGGATGTGAAAAATGATATGTGTACTTTTCATGCGGTGATGTGAAAAAATGGCTATGCTGAAAACTAGTAGTCAAAATATTGAACATTACCAAAATTATGCACATGCATAGAAAAAGTTTAACAAATGCACATAACTCAACCATTTTTAGGAATTGTTTCACCAAATTTTCATCATGGCCTTTTTGGGACTCTGTCTCATGAACAATGGTAGTAAAATTTCATTATCTGATTGAGAATGATGATTTCTCACAGTGACTGCAAAAACACCTTCCAGGCCAAATTAACAAAATGACAGTGCCAGAGTTCGTGAGCTGGGGTCCCAAAAGGCCATGTTGAAAATCTGGTGAAAAAATTTCTAAACATGGCAAAGTTATAAACATAAGTTCAAAATGCTTGTGAAATGCATTATATGGCAGTTGTCTTGATTCCTCAGTTCATGGTTTGGCTTTGAAGACTGCAGCTGTGTCTCAGTCCACAGAAGATGACAACATATGATCTCTGGTGGTATGTATCAGGTAAGGGGGGTGTGGGGTGGTAGGTGCTCAGTGGGAGGGTGATGGAGGGGGTGAGAAGGGACCATTTTCTTTTTTTCAGATTTAAAAAAAGATGTCAGGTGACTGATCTCTTTTTACAGGTACAATTAAAATAAATATTTTGGGACACTGGGCGTTGGCTTCCCAGTGTCTCACATTGCTGGGGGAGGCTTGTAATTCTGACATGGGGATTGAGCCCCCCCCCCCTGATTTTGACACTTTCTGTAAAACAATGAGCTGTGGTGGAGGGAGGACTAGAATAAAAATTAAGGGAGGGCAATTGAAGGGAGGTGATGCCACTAGGTGCAGCAATCAAAGGGTGTGAGGTGCCACTAGAGACCAGGGACAGTGATCAGAGGGTGGGGGTGCCACTAGACACCAGGGACAGTGATCAGAGGATGGGGGTGAGACTAGACACCAGGGAAAATGATTAGAGGGTAGGGCATGCCACTAGACACCAGGTAAAAGGGCAGCTTACATATAACACTACTGCCATCAACACACATTCAGCTGCAGCTGCAGAAGTCAATAAATTCCCACTTTTCTCATACAGAGAATGCTGGGGAAGCACTCATCTCACTAATCTGGGTACCAAGGTGTTTGGGTACCCAGAAAATATATTTCTGGGCATCATGAAAAAAACATCAGAATCTAACTAAATGGGTCCATTTTAGTTAGGTTCTGCAGTTTATTTTTTTGAAATCACAGCAGTTTTATATATTTCCCACATTTGTTAGTTCCTGGAAAAAATTAACAAGATGGCAGTTGGCATGGCACCAAAAATGTTTGGTGCCCTGCCAATTAAGTTGCACAAAATCAAAAACTGGCATTTGCAGCATCAGTTTTTTTACTTTCATTGCTGAACATTAACTCAAATACCTACTGCGCATGTGCAAGTCAGAAAACGCTAACATTTAAAGCCTTATATCTCTGGAACACTTACATATTGTTTCACCAGACCTCTCAAAGGCACTATCTTGGAAAATTACAAATGTCCCCTGCAAGTCTGGGATACAAATTCCACTCCATGTAGGTTGTAGGTGAGAGCAAAAAAAAATAATGTTAAGTATAGAAAAAAAATGACATTTATAAAAAATGACACATCTGGAGCTCAGAAACTGCAGAAGCTGCTATTACAAAAATGTCCACACATTGAAACCTTGCCTCCTAGACAACACATACAAAATTTCAGCTCATTTTGCCAAAGTTAGTTAAACATATTAATGTGCAAATTTAGGGGTTTAACATCGAGCACCTAACTGAACCCTAATTATAGGGCCACTGTCATGCCCCTGTAATAAGTTGCAAAAAACTTCATTAATGCTCCAGTTTAGGTGAAAGTGGCAAAAGTTGGGAAATGAGGTGTTAGGATTTCCCTAACACCCCACCTTTGCAAACCAGGCAGAAGAACAGGTGTGGGATGTGTCTTGGGCTTCTCAATCCTAATGCTCACCCGATTCCATCTATAAATATGGTCTGATGTGTAAACATTTTGAGAATGGAGTGATGGTTAGGCTTGAGACGTCCAAGGTACAGTATTTTACTGTGCGTCCCATCCATCCATAGATACATATATGTACTGTATGTAGCTGTGAAATCACAGGTCCCTCTGGGTCCTCTGAGTCCATTTATAAGACAACAGTAAGCAAATTGTCAGCAAAGCCACCTTATTATCCCACCTCATGTATTCAGTACATAAAATGTTCAAATCCCCACCAAAATGTAATTCTGCACAACTACAACACCATTCCATGACACAGGTGTGAAAACACATTTTGGGCAGGATTTGAAAAATGACATCTGTGACATACATGAGATGGGATAATAAGAAGGCTATGCTGAAAATCTGGAGTAAAAATATTTAAAATTTCCAAAGTTACAAGTGGGCATAGAAAAATTGCAAGGAATGGTCATAACATTGGCATTTTGTTCATATTTTGATCCCAAAGTTTCTACATAGTCTTCTTATGACCTCACCACATAAACCCCCAAGGTGAAAATGTTCAAATCTGTGCCATAATGCCATTCTGCACCACACGTGCAATAATGCATTTTGGATGGGATATGAAAAATGACAGCTGTACTTTTCATGAGGTGGTGTGAAAAAATGTCTATGTTGAAAATTTGGAGTCAAAATATTGAAAATTACTGAAGTTATGCACATGTGTTGAAAAATTTCAACCAATGCTCATAACTCTGCCATTTTTAGAAATTATTTTACCAAATTCTCAACATGGCCTTTGTGGGACATCACCTATTGAACACTCGTGGTGAAATTTCATTATTCAGTCTTGAAAAGTGACTGTAAAATCACCTTCCCAGCTGGGTTACCTAAATGACTGGCAGTGTTCAGGAGGTAGGGTCCCAAAAAGGCCATGTTGAAAATTTGGTAAAAAAATTCCTAAAAATGTCAAAGTTATGAACATAAGTTCAAAATACCATTGAAATACATTATATGACACTTACCTTGATTCCTCAGTTCATGGTTCGGTTTGAAGAGTGAAAACATGTCTCAGTCCACAGAAGATGACAGCCTACAACCTCTGGTGTTAAGTATAGGGTTGGGGGTGGGGAGTGGGTGCTCAGTTGGAGGGTCGGGATGGGGTATGGGGATGGTGGGGACAACAAAGGACCATCATTATCACTCTAAATGATTTTCAGCAAATAGTTACATCTTTCAACAGAGCTCCCTCTCAGATTACTTAGGCTGCAATCAGGCAGATCAGAGTAACCATTCAACCATTCACCAAGAAAAGATGGTGGCCACGCTGGGTCAGCCTTCGTTTTAGCTCTGTTTTAGTTCTGTTTGAGCTTTGTCTTAAACTTCGTTTTAGTTTATTTTACTTCGTTTAGTTTATTTTATTTTGTTTAGTTTATTTATTTTGCTTTTATATGTTTCAAGCGTATCGGGAACGCTGGGGCTGAGCTGCTATCTTTTAGCTGAGATCCGAGATCAGCAAGGATCGAATTTTCTTCATTGGTGTTATTAACTGGCACGGTTGTGGGGTGCTTTGTAGAACTGTGTGTGGGACTGAGGTGGCTTTGACTGCCTAATTTTTTAGTATTATTGGTGAGAGTTGGCTGCTGTGGTGGCTGATTTCAAGACTGTTAGGCGACTCTTGACAGTGTGAGACAGTCGCGGTCCCAATGTTACTGGGGTAATTGTTTGTACCCTAGGATTGAAGTGCCTGCTTGAATTCGAGCGATAGTTATTAAATCAAGTGAAATTGTGAAAATTGCGAACCTGCTGAGATGTTCCTTGAAGATACCTTGAAGATTTCTTGAAGATATTCTCTCAAGATATTGGTGGAGGTTTGGTGGCATTTTTCCCTTTTCTGGAACCCAGTGACTGAATTGTAGTTTCTATATGGGGATATAATTTTCACCGGACTATAGGAAAGACGTCATTGGTTTTCTATGTGTGTGGTACCATCGGAATAAGGAAGTGGAAGGCAAATAACGGCAGTAAGACTGGTGATGTTCTGGTCCACATAATTGGAGGTTTTGGCTCCCTGACCCAGATGGGGATTGGTTTTCCTGCCTCCAGAGGGCGGTGGGGTTTGCTTTTCTCCCTAGGTGAGGCGGGGTACTATCGGAGGGTGGTTATGCCTGCCTCATCGTAGCGAGGGTTAGGTGGAGCTGGAACCTATGGTGGAGTTGCTCGTGGTATCTGTTCGTTTGCTGCCTTTAGGACTCTGGCTACTGTGAATTTTGAACACTTCGTTTATGTCTGGATCTATATGGACTGGCATGGATTGCTTGAATTTGGTGAAGTATCCCCGAATTATTTTTGTTGCAGCTACAGTGTTTTGATTACTGGGTGACTGCTAGGAAATTTAATTATATCCAAGTTCATTCACAACTATCGGTCTCGTGAGAGGAGACAGATAAATGTTGGAGCCATGCTAAGTGGTGAGAGCACTGAAGTGTGGACGTATAAAAAAGACCTTGAACTTTGTTTGGGGTAAAATGTGGGTACTTATTAATGAGTATTAAAGTGATGGGCCAATTTTTTGTGCTTTAGGTGGTAAGCTCCTCTTCCCGCAGTGGTGAGAGCACTGTAGGTGGGGTAGATAATAATATGTTTTTAATAATTTGTCAGCACTAAATTTACTAATAGATTTTTGTTTGTGTGTTGGATTTTTGGTTTTTATTTGTAATTTTGTTTTATAAGTTGAGTAGGATTTATTATTATTATTAATTGTGGTGTGATTTATGTGCTGGAAAGATAATAAGATGGTCGGGTATTATTCCCCCTCTATGCTCAGGGACCTCCATCCTTTTTCCTGTCCTCCTTTGTCTCCGGGAGTCTATAGAAAGTGTAGGGCTCTGGGGATTGTGAGAAGGAGATGGAGGATTGGTGCTGGGCCTGGGGGGGAATGGAAAGGAGTGGGCGGATAGGGATAGTGGGGTCAAGGAGATGCCCTGGGGCAAAATGGGCACAGGAGAGGGGTTCTCCCTGTCTTGTGTCCATACCCAAGGGTTCTGATCAGGGTCAGCAGGTAGGGCAGTCATCATCGGAGGCTTATTCTACTTGGGCGGTGTTATGCAATGCCAGGTCTATTAAAAACAAGACGGCTGTGATAGCCGATCTTGTTGGGTCATCTGATCTGGCATGCATCACCGAGACTTGGCTGGATGAAAATGTGTGGCCTGTTTAGCCGCAGCAGTTCCAGCTGGGTACCAGGATACACCGCCCGAAACAAGATCGTAGGGGCGGGGGTGTTGCCATATGCTTTAAGTCAGAACTGGGCCTGGTGGAGGTACCGATGGGAGTCACCAGATCCTTTGAGTGTATTTTGGGTGAGGGTGTGGGGTGCAGGATACTTCTTGTATACCGTCCACCAGGTGACGAGAATGCTTTCCTGCAGGAAGTCGCAGACTTCATTGTCGACCTGACGTTGGGGTCCCCCAGATGGTTGGTTCTGGGGGACTTCAATGCTTGGGTCAATGATGAACTCTCTCGATTTGGTCAAGACTTCCTCCAGTTTGATATCATTGGGCTTCACAGTTTGTTTCCTCCTTGACCCATATTGGTGGACACTCATTGGACCTGGTGTTCCTTTTGGGATGGGGATATCCGACCCGTGGTGGAACCGGTTGGATGGTCTGACCATCACACCATTAGGTTCAGTTTTGAGGCCGCCTTGTTAAGTCAGCCCCTTTGGAGATGGTCCGATACCGCCCTTTGAGGGGTGTTTCCCCAGATGACCTGATGGCGGTGTTGGACCTATCAAGCCTACCGACAGATTGCTTGGATCCAGGTGACCTGGTACATGCTTATAATGAAGCAGTGACAGGGGCCCTGGATTCTATTGCACCAGGTCATGTTCGTCCTCTCACTTCTCGCCCCAGGTCTCCCTGGTTTGATGAGACCGTGAGGGAATTGAGAAGGGTTGGACGAAGGCTGGAGAGGCGTTGGAGGAAGTCCGGTCTTGATGATGACAGGCTTAGTTTGGTGGACCATTATGTGGTCTATCAATCCGTAATCTCTCATAAGAAGGTAGAATTCCTGTCCAGAGAGATAGTGGCTGCACAGAACAGACCAGCTCAGCTCTTTCAGACTGTGGACAGACTGTGCAATCCAGTCTGTCTGCAGCCCAGAAGAGCCTTATCTCAAGAATGGTGTGAGGAACTTGCTCTCCTCTTTGCAGATAAGGTTGTCAGAATCAGATCGGACATCTGCTCTTCCCTCCCCCAATGGGAATGATGGTGGTTGGCAGGAGATGTCGAACACCCAGTTTAGTTAGTCTGACTTCAGCCTTCCCATAATCGATGATGTTGTGATGATCATTCGAGCGATGCGACCGATTACCTGTAATTTGCATCCTGGCCCCACATGCCTTTTAATGTGTTGTGTGGATAAAATCGGCCAAGTCCTGGCTTTGATAGTCTGGAAGTCTTTGGAGAGGGGGATCTTTCAGGGATCCCCTAAAAGAGGCTATAGTTAAGCCTCTATTAAAGAAATCCTCCTTAGATCCAGATTGTCTAGCAAATTACAGCCAATCTCTAACTTACCCTTTGTGGGTAAAGTTATTGAGAAAGTGGTCGCAGTACAGTTGGAAGATCATCTGACCAACAACAATATCTATGATTCTCTCCAGCCTGGATTTAGGAAAAGGCATAGTACCGAAACAGCGCTGGTTCAGGTACTAAATGACCTCCTAATAACGAGAGATCGTAGGACTCGATCCATTTTAGTACTACTTGATCTCTCCTCAGCGTTTGACACCGTTGACCATGGTGTGCTGTTAGAACGTTTGCGGTCTGTCTGTGGACTATCTGGTATGGTCCTCAGATAGTTTAAATCTTTCCTCGAGGGTAGGACTCAGAGAGTGGTGTCATGAATTTTTTCCTCGGCATCAGTCTCCCTATCCTGCGGGGTACCGCAGGGTTCTATCTTAGAGCCCATGTTGTTTGCGGTGTATATGCTGCCGTTAGGAGCGATTATTAGATGATACGGTCTGGGTTTTCACTGCTATGCAGATGATACCCAGCTGTATATGTCTTTTGTGCCCGGCCAGGATGCTGCCTTGTCGGTATTTAATAACTGCCTTGCAGAAATTCAAGACTGGATGAATGGGAGTTGACTGAGGTTAAACCCAGAGAAAACTGAGGTGTTGGTCGTGGACAAAGGCCGATGTGAGGCAGGTTTGCCGGATGGATCACCCTCAGGATTATGGCTTGGAGGTGTTCAGTTGGCAACCTCAGATCAGGTGTGGAATCTTGGAGTAATAATTGACGACCGTCTGAAGCTTAAATCTCAGGTGTCAGCGGTGGTCAAAACTTCCTTTTTCCATCTGAGGAATATTGCCAGGGTGAAGCACCTGGTTCCTCCAGAGGACCTCCCAACATTGATCCATGCCTTCGTTACCTCCTGTCTTGACTACTGTAACTCCCTATACCTAGGGCTATCGGGGGTTGAACTTCGCCGTCTGCAGCTAGTGCAGAATGCAGCAGCCAGGCTGTTGACTGGATCTTCCAGATCCAACCATATAATGCCTGTGCTTTGTGGACTGCACTGGCTGCCAGTGGCTTGGTGAATCACCTTCAAGGTCGGTTTGCTGACCTATAAAGCCCTACATGACCTGGGACCTACCTACCTGAAAGAACTCCTCTGCCCCTACTGTCCCTCCCACCCCCTCTGATCCACTGAAGAGGGATTGCTAGAGATTCCTAGGGTCCATTTGACAACATCAGGTGCTATCGTTTAGTTTTATGGCACCTACCCTAAGGAATTCTCTACCTTGTCAGGTGCGAAATTGCCCGACCGTCCTTAGTTTTAAAGGAGCTTTGAAGACCCACCTTTTTAGCATAGCTTTTAATGATTTATTTTAGTTTTAATTTTATTGTATTTATTGTTCAAAATGTACAGGCGCTTTGGTTTTAAGAAAAGCGCCTTTTAAAAATAAAGCTGTATTGAATTGAATTGAATATTCTTTTTTCAGGTAAAAAAAAAAACATCAGGGGACTGTTTTCTTTTTACAGGACAAAATTAAAAAAATATTTCAGGACACAGGGGTAGGCTCCACAGTGTCCCACGCTGTTGTGGGGTTCTAAATTCCAACACAGGAATTGGGTACCCTGATGTCCACTATATAATAAAACAATGGGCAGCGGGGGGGCATCCGACACTGGGAGTAGGCATCACAGTGTCGGATTATAGAAATAAATAAAGAAACCAGGGACTAGGGTATGACAATCAAAGGGTGGGGGAGCCATTAGACACCAGCGAATATATAATTAATTTAGGTTACAGTGATGGAGGAGTGAGGGGTGCCACTAGACACCAGGGATATGACGGTTCACAACTCACACTGCAGCTGGCAGCAGGCATTTAGTTGCTGCTGCAGAAATAAAGAAAATACACTGTTCTCATACAGAGAAATTGGCGAAAGGCTCCTCTCGCTAAGCTGGACACCCAGTATTTGGGGTGCCCAGAAAAAGTATTTGGAAAACAAACACCAGAATCTAGCTAAACAGGGCCTGTTTAGCTAGATTCTGCTGTTTGATGTCTAAAATGACAACATTTGTATGTATTTTCACACATTTTTGTTTGTGGGGAAAAAAAGGTGGCGGATCATGAAAAACTATTTTTCTCTTATGAAAAGGATTTTATTTTCTTGAAAAAGGAATGGGTCTCGCAAGACAGAATCCTGTTTTGCAAGATCAAAAACAGCAGATTCAGCTCAGCCTTTGACAAACATATTACACTGAGGATATGCTGGCTGAAGAAACTCTTTTGGCTTTGTACCTACCCCAGTGGATGAGGAAAAGCCTTAAAGTCAAGCAGCCCCCTGCTGCAGATGCTCCTACATTGGCTTCTACCTCTGTAAATAAGTGAAGTTATCTGTTTATCTGCCATTCAACATATCAAAAATCAATCACCAAATGACTTGGCAGGCATTTCCGAATACACCCCCATTACTGCTACAAACACTTAATTTGTAGTAAAATCTGCTGCTAATGTTGTCTTTTAAGTTTTCACCTCTCATATCAGAGGATTACTTGAGTATGATATTTTTAAATTGTCCTCTGCTGCAATTTCCCATTGATCTCAAATATTAACAGCTGTACATGATTAGAGAGCCAATACCTCTGTGGCTTGGAGGATAGCACCAGCAGCTCACTGAAAATAGCTATGTCAGCCAAATCCCCGCTGCAGTCATCATCATAATCTGGTAGTAAGTCCACAAAAACACAAAAGACATACCCCATGGAATCTGTGCAGAGATCACTAGATCAGATTGTAGGTCAGATACATAGATTCAATAGGGATTTTGATGCATTAAGTGCAAAGGGTAACTACCTTTAGCAGGTTGTTAAAACTAGCACAGAGAGTATTAATAAAATGGCTGAACAAATAAAATCAAATACTGAAAGCAAACCGCTTTGACAACTAAGATTCAGAGAGTACAAGGAACTGTGCTGGGTGTTTCAAAAGAGAAATACAACATAAATAGAAAAGTGCAGAGCTTGGAGAACCAGGTCAGATATAAAAATTTATGCATGGTGGTGTTACCGATTAAGCTGGATACAGATTTCAATTATGTTGGAGAAATGGTCAAAGATGTATTTACTGAAGTGTATGAACTGCCTTCAGATAACACACTCTTCCTAACTAAAACATTTAGTAAAGGCAAGATATTAGGAGTCCATGACCAATTTACAAGGCAAAGGTTTGAATGTGGTTTTTATATGAATAAATGGTGAAAAAAAAAGATGGTTTTGGTGGACCCTTTCAAAAATATGGGCAATTAAGCTGGCCCAGTGGGGCTGTGAGTTGAGGTGCTGGACACCACACCTCACTCCACATTGGTGACTCAGGTTTGGGAATGAGCCCAGGTCATCAGGGGTCTGTAGGAGAGGACTAAGATCAGGCATCCGAAGACAGCTCTCCAAGTCCTGGGGAAAGGGGTGAGTGCACGCCATGCTCTGGTGGTCCCTGGCATGCCTGGAGGAACTGCAGTTGCCCAGGTGCTAAGCAGGGAGGAGCACAGCAGGTGTCTGCATGTTGTGCATGGACATCATTGCACTTCCGTGCTTCCATCGGGGAGAAAAAGAGTAAATGGCAGCATAGAATGCCGCAGCTTGATAGCCGCTATTTTCAGCAGCCGACAATGTCTGAAATAAGGCGTGTGCCAGTACTGGATCCCCGCTGGGAACAGGGGCTTAAGAGGGGAGCTCCCCTCGACGGTCATAGCTGCATGTGCCAGCTGGGCACATCAGCTTCGGGGTCGGCGGGGAAGGTAGGAACGGTGGCTGTATGTATAGCAGAACTGTGGCTGCAAAGTGAGAAAAAAGAGATGTGATAAAAAAATATGGGAAATTGTGACTAGGTAACAAAATTCTAGATGGCCATCAAAAATCTCATAGAATGGCATATCACAGCTCATAGTTATCATATAAAGCTGGTGTTGGTGTCTAAATTAGGGTTTTGAGGGTTAAGGAATTAATTTCTTATACTAAAAATGTTCTGTCTTGAAGCCAAATACACACACACACATATATATATATATATATATATATATACTCAAACATATACATTATAGTAGCATGGTAGTGCCACTATAGTTAGGGTTGAGTACCCCATTTAAGGTTAAATTGTGAAATTTGGCAGCTTAGTAATTTGCCACTGAATGATGGATTTGCCTGAAATTTGGCAGGCACGGGGCAGTACCATGGATCTCTGGATCTGCCATGTGTTGTAACGGTCAGATATACGGTTGCAGAACTATAAAGTGCCATTCCATGTCATATTTAAGCTTTTGTGAGCATTCTTTGCTCATGCCTACAGGTCGCATGGTTTGTGCAAATGGTCCAAAAACTTCAGGGAAAATATTTCTGGGATCCCCGATTTGCCTTTCAAAGATTTAGTGAAAAAATATTAAACAGTTCAAAAGGTATTCAAAAAACAAGTTTCCCATTATAGTCAATGGGAAAAGTTAAAATGTTCGACAGTGTCACAAATGCAGTTTTTAGTGTCACAAGGGACCCCTGTAGTGTCATGAGTCAGCCATTTTTTTTTCAGTTACTGGTCACAGAAATGCTTGGCATTTAAATTTGGGACCCTCTAAGGACATAATTCTTTTTGGGTTCACCTAGTCGAGCCCTGAGGATGCTAGCCATGTCTTTTTTGGGAGTTAAACACCCCAGAAATATGTTTTTGACATTTTTGTAAACTGTTGTGTTGCAAAGTAGTGTCACACCTGTGGAACTTTCATGATTGTTTTTCTGAAAGTGTCGTGATTTGCGACACTACTTTGCGACACTATGCCAAAAATAACAGGAATTATTTGCCACCCTGCTGCAAAAGAACAGTTTGGTGTTTTGGCCTGAAATTGGGAGGGAAGAAAGCCAACATCACACAGATGTGCCTTTTTGTAGTTTGGTGACAAAATATTACAGCGATGCAAAGTTACAGTACTCCAAAATTGTCAATTTTTCCCATAGGCTAACATTATAGCATCTGCCGCGCCTTTTGGGGCCCGTATCTCTGCTTCAAGATATAGACTATTAGTCAGAAAAAGACTTAGCACCCCAGTATAGAGCTCAGTACAAAACTAGCCAGGAAAGTCAAAAATAATTTGAAATTGTAATTTTTTTTCTTCGTTGTAGGGTTGCTGAGATATAAGCTATTTAGTATTCCAAGTGCTCATTTTCTGCTCCGAGGCCCATTATTATGCATACATTCTTTCTCTTCACTGTGTTTCTCTATGCAGCCTTTGGGGAAAAAACGGGCATGCGCTTTCATTACTGTTACACTTAGTGTTTCCACTTCTTATGCTTCAGAACTGCTTGCTATCGTTCTCATCTACGCTTACTGCATGCTTTTGCCTTTGTGTTTTTGTTTGCACTTCCATTAGCGCTACTGTTACCATTTGCATTTCCACTACTGTTTCTGTTTGCATTTTGTTTTGTGTCACCATGTGCATTACCATTTGTGTTTGCGTACATGCTTCTGTTTGCGTTTATGTTTGTGCTTCCTTTGGCATCATCGTTGCTGTTACCATTAGCATTTGCATTTCCAGTTGGGTACCATGCCCATGCACATTACCATTTGCATTTCTGTAAGTGCTTGTGTTCCCTTTCCATTACTGTTTGCTTTGGCATCATCATTGCTGTTACTGTACCTGTTTGCGTTTCCAGTTGCATTACCGTTACTGTTTGCTTCTTCATCACTGTTTGTGTTTCTGTTGTCCTTAGCGTTTGCATTTTTGGTTGCATTTCCATTGTTGATTGCATTACTGTGTCCTTCTGCGGCGCCATTGCCTTCACCATTTGCATTTCTGTTTGCATTTCTGTTACTGTTTGCATTTTTCTTACCGTTTGTGTTTCCGTTGGTGTGACTGTTTACGTTACTGTTTCCATTAACATTTGCATTTCTGTTGCCATTTGAGTTTGTGTTGCCATTTGCATTACCATTTCTGTTTTCATAAATGTTTGCACTTGCATTTCTCTTACCATTTGTGTTACCATTTACCTTTGCGTCACCATGTGCGTTGCCACTTGTGCTTGCGTTTGCATTAGCATTAGTATGTGATAAAAAAATCCATTCACTATTTGTAGTGCTCATTCTCAAAAGGAAGAGAAATTCATGGCAAAAAAACCTCTGTTTAATGCATCAGTTAGGGTTGTTCCACAGAGATAAAACTGAGGAAATTCGATGTTAGGGTTCCCACTTCCTCATCCCACCTCCATTTCACCCCCCACCTCAACAGGTGTCGGGGTATGCATTGGGGTAATTGGTCCTTTCTCCTGTACTGCACCACCTTAACTTGTTTACACTGGAATGGGGTGAGAGTTAGACAGGCGATCCTCAATGCACACCCCCAGTTGGTGGGGACAGGGTGGGGTGGGTGAAAGGGGGTGTAACTGAACATAGATTTTCTATGTCCTTGCTTTTGTCTCTGTGGAACAACCCTAACTGATGCATTAAATGGAGGTTTTTTTGCTATGAATATATATATATATATATATGTATATACTGTGTATATATATATATATATATATATATATATATATGAGTATATATATATATGTAGTATATATATATGTGTGTATATATATATATATATACACACATATATATATATATATATATATATATATATATATATATATATATATATATTACTGTATATATGATATATGTGTGTGTGTGTGTGTGTTTTATCTTATTGCAGGTGTGCCCAAATGAAGTCCTGTGATTTGTGATTGGAAAGATGTTGACACTGTTGATAAAACCAGTACAATTGTTGATAAGGAAAGAAGAGGAGTCAAGTTGAGACAATTAACGAACTATGTATATTTTGTGACAAAGAGTATGATGAAGACAAAAGTGACTATCCAATTGATTCATGGAACAAACTGAAAGGTCAAGCACTGGGATGGAGGAGGTTGGATAAACATGGAAGTGTTTTTGCAAAGTAAACTGGGATGAAGGTCCAACTGGCATGTTTTTTTCACAAATTGTGTAAGATTGGATTCACAAGTGAAAGGAAGCTTCAACAAACCAAAACAAGAAAAGAGAAATAGCAGATGCAAGAAATCCGTGTATCCCTAGCTGAGCATGACAGTTCCCCTAAAAATGCTCCTCACTGTTCTGCTAGACTTTCATGGAGTGGTTCTCTGCAGGACAATGATCTCTGCATCTGGTGCAGACAAAAAAAAAACTTCCTGGCCAAGACAAGTGGTGTCTTCTCCAACCACTGAATGCATGGCACACATTCAAGGCTCACACTGTGTATCTAGAAGATGCTACAATGCTTGACAGTATCTTAGTTCTAATTGTACAACAGATCCTTTCGACACTGAGATTCAGTATAATTGCTCCTGTTGGAAAAAATATGTCTCTCCAATATACCACCAGGACAAAAACATTAATTCAGATCTCCGCTTACAACAGGTTCACCCTTCAGCAGTTTGAAAAATGTTCTTCAAACATGAATGGACAGTTGTATTGAATATGAATAAGCCAATAACATTACAAGGACTACTGATGGACTACAATAACCGTTTGAGGAATTTCGGTCCATAGGAAGGGTTTCAAGTCAAGTGGCCACAAAGCCATATGAGACTTGTCGCATATCAGTGGAGAGACTCCCTAGTTTGTTCTCCCATAAAGTTATCTAAATGTTTTTTAAATGCTTGCATACTTGGTGCCTTCACAATTGTGGAGGACAATGTGTTCCATATATTGACCACCTGCTTACTAAGCCATTGTCCTCGCCTAGTGGTCCTATGCTGTTCTCCCTGTATTTGTTTATTATGTGACCTTGTTCCTCTTTCATTACCAAGTCTTTGTTGCAACCCAGCCGATTTCCATGATACCCTATCCTCATATGCCCTGTATACAAATCAAATGTCACCCCTAATTTTCCTGTATTAGAGTGAGAACAGTCCCAGCTGCCTTAGTTGCTCACCATATTCCTCATTTTTCATACCTTTTATTCTTTTTGTATACCTTCTCTGTACTTTCTCTCTCTGAGATTAGTAATTCCCACTCCTTGTCGAGTAGTTAAAGGTGACCCATATTCCAGCACTGGTCTCATCAGGGACCTAAATAAAGGGAGTAGTACATTCTTATTCCTGCTTTTATATTTCTAAATATATTCCCCATCACTATATTTGCCTTTTTTATAGCATCTTTGTTATGTGTATCAAACTGAAGGTTACTAGTGATCCACACTCCCAGATCCTTTTCACTCTCTGTACCAGCTACTGCCCAATTATGTATTATATGTTATATATATATTATGTATAACAACATATGTCACTATGCCTCTTCTATTCCTCGGCTTAAACACCACTGTCAACTTTATAATGATCTTGGTTGGCTCTCTTCATTAGCTAGTAGGAAATACTACCTTAGCTCTCTTATTGATTCGATAATTCAAAATCAAACCCCTAGGTGTCTTGCAGCTATGCTTGTTCCTCAGGACACACACCATGGTCTACAATCAGCTGATAAATCCTGTCTGAATTTGCTGAGGTGCCACACTAGGAAAGGAACTGGTGCATTTGGGCATGCGGCTCCACAGCTTTGGAATTCCCTTCCCCTCAACATTAGACTTTTTAGCTCCCACACATATTTTAAGAGAAAATTGCACTCAAATCTGCTGATTGCTGATACCTGTTCCTGCTTTCACCCTACCTAATGACTGATGTCTCTTGCCATACAATAGTATTTCCTCACCTCTATATAACCCTCTTACTGCCTTAGCCAGTTCCGGCTCCCTTTCCCTGCCCATATACAATCTTGCACTGCAGGCATTCCCTTACACTTACAGATACTCATACGATCTAATTTCTTGGCTTGCTCCCCTTTTCCTCACTTACCTACCTTTTCCTTAATGACACCCCCTGCTCTCATGGTTATTTCTTCCTTTTTGTATTACCTGTTTTTGTTTTTGTGTACCTTATTCTGTTTATAAGATATGTCACCTGATAATTTATTGTCCAAGGTCCTCTGTATTCATTGCATAGGTAGGCACCTATGAATTTATGAATGGTCTACTCTGTATGTCTCTGATATATTGTATCCTCTTAAACTCATTGTATGTAAAGCACTTATAAATTGTTATCCTGTTAAGTTTCTGCATGTCTGTACTCTCCTGGGTCGTGCTTGATAATAGTCATTTTATGGCTAATGCACTTACCCGGTTAACAAAAGCTAAATAAATAATAAATAAATTATATATATCTATATATATATATATATATACAGCACTCTGGTTGTTTACATCAAAGTGCATCACCTTGCATTTGTTCTCATTAAACTTAAGGTTATGATTTTGTGCCCATACTTCCAGTTCATTAAGCTCATTTTGCAGATGCTGAATAGCTTCTATATAATTTACTATTGCCCCTACTTTGGTGTCATCTTCATACTTTTTTAACCATGCCCCTCCTGACACTTGCATACTTGAAACCAAAGTGGAGAATAGCAGTGGTCCCAGGACTGACCCCTACGGTACTCCACTTGTCACTCTGCCCCAATTGGAAGTTTGGCCTCTAATCTGTACCCTCTGCATGTGACATGTAGGCCATTATTGTGTCCATTAAACTAGGGCTGGATCCACCGCCATATCTTGAAGTGTTTCTATTAGTTCTGAGTGTGACACAGAGTCAAAGGCCTTTGAATAATCCAGGTATACCACATCGACTGGTAACCCCTTGTCCAAGGCCTGACTCACAGATTCAAAAAAGTCTAGAAGATTGCTAGTACATGACTTTCCCCTTTCAAATCCATGTTGAGATACATCCACAATTTCCAAATAATTTAAGTTAGCTTCAATGAAACATTTAACAAAGCTTTCCATTATTTTACCCACGATGGATGTTATACTTTTCGGTCAGTAATTTTCTGCTAGTGATTTGTCCCTCTCCTTATGGAGCAGGTTAATGTCAGCTTATCTCCATTTCTCCAATGTTTCTCGTGTCTCTATAGACTTATTAAATAGTACTGTGAGAGGCCCAGTCATTTCTTTTGCCACAGTATTTTAAAAAATGTGGCTATATCCCATCTGGACCACTTGATTTTTTTTGAGTGTTTTTAGTTTTTCATACACTTATGATTCTGAAATTATATATCCCGTAGCATGGCCTCCTGCACTAGTATTTGTGGTATGTCTTATAGTATCATGTTTCTGGAAAAGATTAAAAAATAATCATTAAATGTTGTTCTATTTCAGTTCTATTATCTCCTACGTCTGTACCATCTTTTAGATTTGATATCTGTCTGTTCCCTTTTCTAAGGCTTCCTATGTAATTATAGAATTATTTGTAATTATCCTGTTTCTCTTTAGCTAAATTGGGTTCTGCTCTAGCTTTAGCCTTTTTTATTGCCCCTTTGCCATTCTTAACTAATGATCTATACTTTATTCCTCTTTCATCTGTATCTGTAACTTAAATTTTTTTCTAAGCTTTGTCCTTTGATTTTAATAATCGTTGGATTTTTTTTTTTAAACCATAATGGGATTCTTCCCTGGCAGTTATATTTTTCTTTTAAGGTGACATTACAATTTATACATGATTGTATTTTATTTGTTTTTATTTTTACCCACATTTTGTCTAAAGTTTTATTTTCCAAGTCTTTCCTCCAGTCCCACATACTAAGGGTTTCACTCATTGATTTATAATCTGATGTTTCGAAATTTCATACTGTAGTTTCCTTTTATTTTATGTGAATCTTCTGACAGTGAGCAGGGCACCATGTTTTGGTTGCTGCCCCCCAATGGTCAAATGATAGTAACATTTTCTGTACCCCCTTCTATATTACTAACCAATAAATCCAGGATATTATTATAGCTTGTACATTTAGTGACATACTGATCCAGACCCTTTTCTACACAAATTTCAATAAATCTGTTTTTTTGTCTACTAGAACCATGTACTTGGTCCCAATCAGTTTTTGGGAATTTGAAGTCTCCCATTAAAACACAGTTTTTGGACAGAATCATGGATTCCAGTTCATTCATAAACTCACAATTGTCATCATCCGTCAGATTCGGGGCTCTATAATATACACTGAAGGTAACAGAATTTTTCTTAGTTTTAAATTTAACTTATATCTGTTCAGTCTTTGGGTTAATGCTTTCCTTAATATATACTCCTTGTGCTTTTAGACGGGAAGCAATGTAAAGACCCACCCCCACCAATTTCATTATCTCTGTCTTTGTGAAAAAAATCCTAACCATTTATGTTTTCAACCCAGTCGCCAGATTTGATCCATGTTTGTGTGATTCCACAGATGTCAATTTCCTGTGTCAGAATTAAGTGTTTCAATTCCTCCATTTTATTTTTTATACTTGTAGCATGGACCATAACAATTTTTGTTTCTTGCTTTGATTAAACTGTACCTTGTGTTTCTGGGTACACTTTTCTTGTCAGAGTTTATAACATCCTCCTGTATTTTTCCCCTGGTGGTGATAATCCCATTTAATCTATCATTAACCACATGTGGAATGGATGTAACCCCTCTCCCCTCATCAGTTAGCTTAAACACTCATCAATCTTTTTTTAAAGATGTTTCCTAGTTCCTTACTCCCTTTTCTGTTTATGTGTAAACCATCTTTTCCGTAAAGTGCCACATTATTACTAAATATTTCTCAAGTTGTTATATACCTCAGTCCCTGAGAGAGGCACCACCTCCTAATCCAGTTATTAACCGTGATTATTTTTTGGTTAATTTTGTCACTGGCCCGTGATACAGGTAATATTTCAGAAACAATAACAGTTCCATTATGATACAAGTGCAACAAAATCAAGCACAATTAAGCAAGTGATTCAAAAGGAGTTTGCAAACAGGATTGGATTTCATGATCATTACCATAAAAATGAGTGCACCATAGTGTATGATATATATGCAGGTGGACGTTATGTGGAAGTAGCAATCTACTTGTGGAGAGTGAGTGACAAACTATTACCGAATGCAATTGTCAGGCACTTGAAAGATATGTTATTGCATGATACAGGCATGAGCTGGCCTCCACATATTGATGAGACTGAGAACACTGAAGAATCTAATCCTGAGTTATGAAAGTTTCTCACCTGGCTAAAGAACACTGCTGCTAGTGACTTCAGTGATGCCCGCCAAGATCCAGAGTTTGCAGCCTTGTCATCATTGTTATTTTCATTCATCATGGGGAAACACACTTCCTTAAAGATCAAATTATCAATAACAATTCATGGACTGACTAGAAGTCATGAAATTATAGACATGATGAAGAAATGATCACTCAAAATAAGTTACCAGGATGTTTTTAATCTGTATTCTTCATGAGCCAAGTTTGAGCTTGAGAAGAATGGCAAATGTCCTGAAGGGCTTGCCAAAGATTTTCCTGGAACTTGCATTCTAGACAAAGAAAACTGTCAGGACAACACATTGACTGGAGCACATATATCGCACCACACAAAAATGATGTTTGTTCAACCAGATACTGTTGCTTCTAAAGTTTCTGCTGAGAAACATCTTAAACTGGCAATGGCAAAGCCTCTTGAGATGAAAAATATCAGTGTAGAACAACACAGAGTTCAACCTTACAAGATGGTCAAACATGGCATACCATCACTTTAAGCTGAAGTGGGTATCATACCACAAAGCACGCAGGACAAAAAGATGGAGGAATGGCCCATTCTTTGGCTAATCTTGATAGCAAAGGGAAAGAAGTTCCAGCAGAAAGCCAGAAGATTGGAGCATTTGCTGGATTTCAAGCCAATATCCAGAAGTTGGCTACACAGAGCAATGCATACTACTACCTCACATTGCCCAAGCCACCACACAAGTCAGTAGTACATGAGGTGATGTGTTGCATGGTCACTGAAGGGAACAATAAATCAGTGCCTTTCATTCAACTGATTGGAGACCAGCTAGTCAATGCTGTGATAGTTCAGTTGAAAAATGAGAATCCTACACAGTTTGAACTCATCCTTCAATTCCTAGAGCCATTCCATGCACAGTGTTCTTTCATATCAGCAATCAACAAGTGATTCAAAGGATCTGGTTTATCTGACATTCTTGTTGTACCTAGTGTGATTACAGAGGGTTCAGTTGAAAAAGAAATGTGCAGAAAACATTGTACGAGAAGCATCAGATGTCTTCGACTGATGTACATGGTACTGGCTCTCAGAAAAATTCAAAAAGGACTGAGTGATGGTCTACACTTTTCTCCAGAATTACAACAAAAGCTGTAAAAACTAAGACACCCCCAACAAACACACAAGAAGAGCTCAAGATGAGCCGTGATGAACTAGAGGCTGATCAAGAGTTATCTTCATTTTTTGTGAAAGCATTCTAAATGGTTGGAAATTCTGGTGTTTCCATGGCAAAGTATTGGCTCAGCTGCATGTACATGACTGAAATACTGATGATGAATATCCATGCATTAAGAATTCAGAATTTGGAGGCATTCAAGGCATCACTCAGACTGATGTTGCCATGGCTGCAGGTATAAGACAATGACAAGTATGGAAGATGGCTCATTGAGTTCTGGCCAGAAATTAGCTGTCTACCTAAGGGAGAAAGTCAAGTACATGCAAGATGATTTATTTGCACAATCAATAACAGGGAATCCCTACTCTTGATTGCCACTGGCTCTATGGATAGAAATGACAATGAACAAGGGCTCAAAGATGAATGTCGGTTGAATAAGAATTTTGAAGAATGAGAAGATGCTGCTAATTCACACTCAAAATGCAAACTTTATAAACAGAGTTAGAGCCTCTCTGCATGCCATCACAAACATGAAGACAACCTCTCAATGCCACAGTGAGAATTCAATCACTCGACTCAGAGCAGATAAACAGGCAGTACAGGATCTCGATAGTTGCATCACCGAATTTGACTGTGGGTATGTCAAAAGAAAACTACAACATAAATAGAAAAGTGCAGAGTTTGGAGAACCAGTTCAAATATAAAAATCTTTGCATCATGGGGTTACTGAGCAAGCTGGATACAGATTTTAATAATGCTGGATATATGGTCAAAGATGTATTTACTGAAATGTATGAACTGCCTGCAGATAACATGCCCTTCATGACTAAAACTTTTAGAGTACCCAAAAGAAAACCATTCCAACCTGAGAATGTCAGAGTGGATGATATTGCTCAGATTTAGAAGCATAAAAGACTATCTTCATTTCCTTAGCTTTTGAGTCTGACCCTGACTCGATTATGAGACTATCAGGAATAAAAGGCAACCTAATAGACAAGTCATATAGATTTCACATGTTTTCTGATTTTGCTTACATCAGGCAACAAAGGATGAATAAGAATTTATCATATAGACAGCACATTTTAGAACTTGGTGCACAGTTTCAGCTACTCCGACCTGTTAAAATTCGCATAACATACAACAACAAAGTCTATGTGTTCTTTTAAATTCATCAACTCTCAGAATTCTTTAGGTCACAATATGAAAAAGATGCAAATGATGAGGAATCCCCAACTGCCTCAGACATTGAGATGTCTCTTTCTGCTCAAGCCACAGAACAAAATATATAGTGATTGTAGTGATTATAGTGACTGTAAAATAATATTTTGTAAAAGGGGGACTTCTGTCAAAATTTCTGGCATCAGTAAATTCAGAATTTGGAACAGCATCACCCCAATCAGCAGCTTGGAAAATATGAGATCTCTAAGTTACTTTTTTTAAAGTTACAAGTAATTTCACAAAACTAAATTCACCCCTGTACAAAAAAGCCAGTTTCAGTGAGCAGCTGCTGCTGATGTCATCTCCTGAACTCACAGTCTAGTCCTCCCTCACCAATAAGCTTATTGAACCTGTTTCTCCAAAGTTTAAAGATCATATACAATGGTTTTCACAAGTAATACAGGCAGACCATTCAGTAAACATTACTTTAAAAACTATGCACATTCAGCTTTTGCAACAAAGTTGACACATTTGGATTTTTGGGAGGTGCCTGTTTGTTGTAATCCATTTCTTCAGGGTTGCTGCCAGGATGCTGAGTCATAGCACATAGCTGTGAGGTTGGCAGACTATACAAATCTGATGTGTTGAAAGGCTGTGATTATTCACACCTTTAATTCAGTTAAGGTGATTTCTCAGAATGGCATTTAAAAACATGTATCCAACTCCCTGTTAATGGGGGTGGGAGAGGTAATGCTGTTTTGAAACCTTACTACAAGTTTCTGTGTGGTAGCCAGCCCAGTGTTTTCTCCCTGGCAGGCTGTTACTTAACCAACATTCAGGCTCAACTATTTTGAATTCCATATTATACAATGGTAAGAAAAATGCTGGGCTCTGTCTCACTGTCGCGGGCTGGACCTGTGATGTTATTCCAGCATAACATCATGGATCTAGTCCTCACACACACATGACCTAATGTGAATTTATTCAATGCACACACATACTATTATACTGTCTCAAAAAGAAGGGAAATTGTTTGCAAAAAACTATGTCAATCCTTCAGTTAGGGTTTTTATTA